>AP025052.1:3262608-3305612 GCA_036186865.1 Eustoma russellianum
GTTAAATCTGCTCGTCATAAGATTTAGGAGATTTAGTTTTTAATATGTTTGGTACGTTGTACTTATCCACTGGAATATTCATAAACAATTAAAAAGGTTTACCGAGGCTTTGACTACTACTGCGTTCTTTTTCTCTCAGATTCTTCTGGAGGTGCAAAATGATGGATTTTGGTCTTCTGGATTTGGCATGGATTCAACAGGAAATGGATTGGCATTGGTTTCAGTAGAACCGTCAAGGTCATCTTTGACTATTGCAGGAGGTCCAGCTTTGTCAAACGGACACACTGCTGGTCACAGCTCCAATATATATGAAGGGATTACTTTAAATTCTGCTTATAGAGGTATGGAAGATGGCCGTGGCAGTTCAAAATCTGTTTCGAAAAGAGAGCGTGGAGGGATGGCAGGACTGCAGAATTTGGGGAACACTTGCTTCATGAATAGCTCTATCCAATGTCTAGTGCATACACCTCCAATTGTTGAATACTTTTTGAAAGACTACACTGATGAGATCAACTGCCAAAATCCTTTAGGGATGGATGTAAGGGGCTCTTCTTCTCTAAACGCAAAAAGAAGTTTGAGTTAAAGATCTAATGTCTAGCGTTTCTGCAGGGTGAGCTTGCTCTAGCCTTTGGTGAACTGTTAAGAAAACTATGGTCCTCAGGAAGGACACCAGTTGCACCTCGTGCATTTAAGGGAAAACTTGCTCGATTTGCCCCCCAATTTAGTGGCTATAACCAGCATGATTCCCAGGTATGCGGTGCACTGGATCTTTTCATGTTGTCCTTGTTTGATATGTATTATGATATAGTTGACATTATAAGTATTTCTTTCTTGGTCTTTGGTACTGTAATTGATCTTTAAAAATATTCTTCAAAATATAAACTCACCAATAAATACTGGAGAGTTTTATTTATCAGTCTGAGAAGAGAAGACCTATGGACTTTCCCTTGATAGAAGTAGTTATTTTTTGTGAGGTTGTTGGAGGGTATAGGTGAGAGGAAGATGGCTGAGGAATTGATTCCTCTTCTTTTCTTTTCTTTTTTCCCCCAGGAACTTCTTGCCTTTCTACTGGATGGGCTGCATGAAGATTTGAATCGTGTAAAACAGAAGCCTTATTTTGAAACAAAGGATTCTGATGGCAGCTCAGATGAGGAAGTTGCAGATGAGTTTTGGAGATACCACAAGGCCAGAAATGACTCAGTAATAGTAGATGTTTGCCAGGTACACAGTTATTCCGTGGAGATGTATTATTTCTGAAGTTATTCTTATTCCTTCTCTTTGTTATGAATCATATTTATAATTTTAACGAAATGGATGAAGTGGGGTTAAATGAGCCCACTGGACTTGTAAATAGGCTACTTATGCCAGTTTTATATACTATTACCGGTAAAGTTGTAGATGCTAGAAGGGTGGAAGTAGCAGTTCAACCAGAAGTGTTGGTTGATATCAAATAGGTGAACACGACCAAATTTTTCTCTGGATGGTTCATATCTAGCTGCTTGAACCATTGTGTCATGGTTTTGTTTCAACTCAATCTTGGTCGATTTGTTTTATTGTTGTTGTTGTTGTTGTTGTTGTTGTTGTTGTTGTTGTTGTTGTTGTTGTTGTCGTCGTTCGTCGTCGTCGTCGTCGTCGTCGTCGTCGTCGTCGTCGTCGTCGTCGTCGTCGTCGTCGTCGTCGTCGTCGTCGTCGTCGTCGTCGTCGTCGTCGTCGTCGTCGTCGTCGTCGTCGTCGTCGTCGTCGTCGTCGTCGTCGTCGTCGTCGTCGTCGTCGTCGTCGTCGTCGTCGTCGTCGTCGTCGTCGTCGTCGTCGTCGTCGTCGTCGTCGTCGTCGTCGTCGTCGTCGTCGTCGTCGTCGTCGTCGTCGTCGTCGTCGTCGTCGTCGTCGTCGTCGTCGTCGTCGTCGTCGTCGTCGTCGTCGTCGTCGTCGTCGTCGTCGTCGTCGTCGTCGTCGTCGTCGTCGTCGTCGTCGTCGTCGTCGTCGTCGTCGTCGTCGTCGTCGTCGTCGTCGTCGTCGTCGTCGTCGTCGTCGTCGTCGTCGTCGTCGTCGTCGTCGTCGTCGTCGTCGTCGTCGTCGTCGTCGTCGTCGTCGTCGTCGTCGTCGTCGTCGTCGTCGTCGTCGTCGTCGTCGTCGTCGTCGTCGTCGTCGTCGTCGTCGTCGTCGTCGTCGTCGTCGTCGTCGTCGTCGTCGTCGTCGTCGTCGTCGTCGTCGTCGTCGTCGTCGTCGTCGTCGTCGTCGTCGTCGTCGTCGTCGTCGTCGTCGTCGTCGTCGTCGTCGTCGTCGTCGTCGTCGTCGTCGTCGTCGTCGTCGTCGTCGTCGTCGTCGTCGTCGTCGTCGTCGTCGTCGTCGTCGTCGTCGTCGTCGTCGTCGTCGTCGTCGTCGTCGTCGTCGTCGTCGTCGTCGTCGTCGTCGTCGTCGTCGTCGTCGTCGTCGTCGTCGTCGTCGTCGTCGTCGTCGTCGTCGTCGTCGTCGTCGTCGTCGTCGTCGTCGTCGTCGTCGTCGTCGTCGTCGTCGTCGTCGTCGTCGTCGTCGTCGTCGTCGTCGTCGTCCGTCGTCGTCGTCGTCGTCGTCGTCGTCGTCGTCGTCGTCGTCGTCGTCGTCGTCGTCGTCGTCGTCGTCGTCGTCGTCGTCGTCGTCGTCGTCGTCGTCGTCGTCGTCGTCGTCGTCGTCGTCGTCGTCGTCGTCGTCGTCGTCGTCGTCGTCGTCGTCGTCGTCGTCGTCGTCGTCGTCGTCGTCGTCGTCGTCGTCGTCGTCGTCGTCGTCGTCGTCGTCGTCGTCGTCGTCGTCGTCGTCGTCGTCGTCGTCGTCGTCGTCGTCGTCGTCGTCGTCGTCGTCGTCGTCGTCGTCGTCGTCGTCGTCGTCGTCGTCGTCGTCGTCGTCGTCGTCGTCGTCGTCGTCGTCGTCGTCGTCGTCGTCGTCGTCGTCGTCGTCGTCGTCGTCGTCGTCGTCGTCGTCGTCGTCGTCGTCGTCGTCGTCGTCGTCGTCGTCGTCGTCGTCGTCGTCGTCGTCGTCGTCGTCGTCGTCGTCGTCGTCGTCGTCGTCGTCGTCGTCGTCGTCGTCGTCGTCGTCGTCGTCGTCGTCGTCGTCGTCGTCGTCGTCGTCGTCGTCGTCGTCGTCGGTCGTCGTCGTCGTCGTCGTCGTCGTCGTCGCGTCGTCGTCGTCGTCGTCGTCGTCGTCGTCGTCGTCGTCGTCGTCGTCGTCGTCGTCGTCGTCGTCGTCCGTCGTCGTCGTGTCGTCGTCGTCGTCGTCGCTCTCGTCGTCGTCGTCGTCGTCGTCGTCGTCGTCGTCGTCGTCGTCGTCGTCGTCGTCGTCGTCGTCGTCGTCGTCGTCGTCGTGGTCGTCGTCGTGGTGGTCGTGGTCCGTGGTCGTGGTTGTTGTGGTTGTTGTTGTGGGTTGTTGTGGTTGTGGTTGTTGTTGTGTGTGGTGGTGGTGGTGGTTGGTTGTGGTGGTG
Source organism: Eustoma russellianum (assembly GCA_036186865.1). NCBI lineage: Eukaryota > Viridiplantae > Streptophyta > Magnoliopsida > Gentianales > Gentianaceae > Eustoma > Eustoma russellianum. The sequence continues at coordinate 3,266,060 of AP025052.1, forward strand.
GTGGGTTTTGTCGTTGGTTTTCGTTGTGGTGGTTGTTGTGGTGGTTGTTGTGGTGGTTGTCGTTGTCGGTGGTTGTTGTTGTTGTTGGTGTTGTTGTTGGTGTTGTTGTTGTTGGTGTTGGTGTTGTTGTTGTTGTTGTTGTTGTTGGTGTTGGTGTTGGTGTTGTTGTTGGTGTTGGTGTTGTTGTTGTTGTTGTTGTTGTTGTTGTTGGTGTTGGTGTTGTTGTTGTTGTTGTTGGTGTTGTTGTTGTTGTTGTTGTCGTCGTCGTCGTCGTCGTCGTCGTCGTCGTCGTCGTCGTCGTCGTCGTCGTCGTCGTCGTCGTCGTCGTCGTCGTCGTCGTCGTCGTCGTCGTCGTCGTCGTCGTCGTCGTCGTCGTCGTCGTCGTCGTCGTCGTCGTCGTCGTCGTCGTCGTCGTCGTCGTCGTCGTCGTCGTCGTCGTCGTCGTCGTCGTCGTGGTCGTGGTCGTGGTCGTGGTCGTGGTCGTGGTCGTGGTCGTGGTCGTGGTCGTGGTCGTGGTCGTGGTCGTGGTCGTGGTCGTGGTCGTGGTCGTGGTCGTGGTCGTGGTCGTGGTTGTTGTGGTTGTTGTTGTGGTTGTGGTTGTTGTTGTTGTGGTTGTTTGTGGTTGTGGTTGTGGTTGTTGTTGTGGTTGTGGTTGTTGTTGTTGTTGTTGTGGTTGTTTGTGGTTGTTGTGGTTTTTTGTTTGTTTGGTTGTTTGTTTGTGGTTGTGGTTGTGGTTTGGTTGTTGTGGTTTGTGTTGTTGTGTTGTTGTTGTTGTGGTGGTGGTTGTTGTGGTTGGTTGTTTTTTTTTTTTTGTTTGTGTTTTTTTTTTGTTTGTTTTGTTTTGTCGTTTTTTTTTTGTTTTTTTTGTTTTTTTTTGTTTTTGTTTTTTTTGTTTGTTGTTTGTTGTTGTTTTGGTGTTTGGTGTTGTTGTTGTTGTTGTTGTTGTTGTTGTTGTTGTTGTTGTTGTTGGTGTTGGTGTTGTGTTGTTGTTGTTGGTGTTGGTGTTGTGTTGTTGTTGTTGTTGTTGTTGTTGTTGTTGTTGTTGGTGTTGTTGTTGTTGTTGTTGGTGCTGTTGTTGTTGTTGGTGCTGTTGTTGCTGTTGTTGTTGTTGGTGCTGTTGTTGCTGTTGTTGCTGCTGGTGCTGCTGGTGCTGCTGGTGCTGCTGGTGCTGCTGCTGCTGCTGGTGCTGCTGCTGCTGCTGCTGCTGTAACTATTGTTATTGCTTCTTTTTGTAAGCAAAATTTCATAGATAAGCCAAATTAGTCATCTTTACATAGGTTGTTGCTAGAGGCAAGCAACAAGCATGCTTGCTTAAAATATAAAGGCACAGTACATATTCTATCATATTTTATACATTTTCTAGTGACAGCAAGTGTAACTTGCTTGAAATACAAGTGGCATGGTGATTTACCCACATAGTGCCAAGCAAAAAAAGCTTACCCCTCCCAAAAATAAGACTAAATACAATGGACCTGCATGTCAAAAAGAGTATAAATAAGACTAAAGCTAGAAAGTGATAACAAATATAGATGAAAAAGGTGAAAAGCTTCCAGACATCCTTCTAGGGACTTGAGCTGTGAAGATACGTAAAACCTTGGGTAGCCAGAGTATGCTGCCAGAATTGCCCAAGCCAAATATGGAGGTCCAGACACATAGAACTGCGAGGAACCATACCAGCAAGGTGTGCACAACTCTAGAGAGAAAAAATCTGTGGGGATAAAGCTAATCCAACAAGGCCTTCTTTGCAAATTGAGTTGGAATGTTAACCACCATAGACATGAGCAAACATTGATGGTAAGTTTTCAATTGAACTCGCTATACCTGTATCCCTTTCAAGAGATGGCTGCATGCTTGATGCACTATAGGATTTCTTTGGGAAGTGCTTGAATGTTTTTTCTAATCTACTAGTAGAAGCATTGATTCGTTTCCTTTCTAACATAGTAAATTGTAGTGGAGAAGCCAAAGAGAACAAGGTCCTTTTGTTGGAGTCAACATTCATAATTGAGCCATCATTGAGGTCATTAAATGTCAATAATGGAGAAAACCGTTTTTGGTCAATGGCCATTAAGGCCTATTGACTAGCTATGATATAATAGCCATATTGATGAAGGGGCACCATTCTTGGAGTCAAAGATTGTAAATACATAGCTTGATTATAGAGGTGTAAATATAGGAGTAATGTTAGCCTTGTAATATTGAAAATTTATGGTGTAATTTTCGGTTTTAGTAGACCAGCCGGCTAGGTGGTCTTAGGGCACTTTATGGTGCTTTATTTTTGTAGTGATGAGCATTTAGTAGGGTAGTTGACCAATGTTGTATAAATATACATTGTAAAGCACACTCTCAAGTGTAATGAAAAAGTAATCTTTTTCTTCATACCTTGCTCGGCCAATTGTTTCATGGTATCAGAGCATTCACCTTAAACAAGTCCAAATATCCCTCTCATCCATACCGAGATGAGTTCATCATCACCTCTATCTTCAAATGCCGCCACAATGGCGGCAGCCACCTCTACCGCCGCCCCACTAGCGACGGCCAGCCCTAGCAAGGCACAACTTGAACAATTGATCTCGCTCCTCCAAGTCAAGGCCGAAGGTGGCGCCCCGAACCATACCAACACACATCAAGGTACGTTTAATTTTGTGGAAGCCTCACCCTGGATCCTAGATACTGGGGCTACTGATCATATGACAGGTACTCTATCTTTGTTTACAATATATGTTCCGAGTTCTGAAATTCTGAGGGTGAAAGTAGCAGATGGGACCTTTGCACTAGTTGTGGGAAAAGGAACTGTAAAATTGCCTCCAATCAGTACTCTATGTTCCCAAGTTGACGTGTAATTTGATTGCTATCAGCAAGCTTACTAAGGATACTAGTTGTGTTGCTAAATTTTCTGCACAATGGTGTGTTTTGCAGGAGCAGGGATCGGGGAGGACGATTGTCATTGCTAGAGAAAGAGGTGGCCTTTATCACTTTGAGGATGGCAGCAGCATAGAAACAAAGAAATTTGTACTTCACACCTCTACCCCTACAACCCCTCTTCGTGTCGAAAATGATTCTAGACCAATGGATGTACTCTTACTTCATCAAAGATTGGGACATCCCAGTCTTCGTTATCTTAAACAATTCTTCCCTGTGAATAAACAATTGTCCACCCTGCATTGTGATGCATGTGTCTTTGCTAAACAAGTCAGACATAACTACCCATCAAAACAGCATGTCAAATCTGCTCCTTTTCATCTTGTGCATAGTGATCTTTGGGGACCCTCTCGCATAAAAAACATCTCGGGGGCCAGATGGTTTGTTACATTCATTGATGATCATACAAGAGTTTGTTGGGTGTACCTTCTCAAAGAAAAAACTAAAGTCACAACTGCGTTTCAAAATTTCCACTCTATGATAAAGACTCAGTTCCAAACCATTATTAAAGTTCTCCGAACAGATAATGGTACCGAATACTTCAACAAAACTCTGAATATCTACTTAGCCTCTGAGGGTATTATTCATCAAAGCTCTTGTCCAGATACACCGCAACAGAATGGTGTAGCTGAACGGAAAAAACCGTCATCTTCTAGAAGTTGCCCGGGCCCTAATGTTTACTATGCATGTTCCGACCTACTTATGGGGAGAGGCCGTTCTTACTGCGTGTCATTTAATCAATCGACTTCCTTCAAAAACTCTTCAGTTTAAAACCCCTATCTCTATTCTCTATGAAACATATCCTCTATTCCGGGGTGGTGCATCTCTCCCTCTCAAAGTGTTTGGTTGTGTCGTCTTTGTTCACCATCGTGGCTTGCCTATTTCTAAACTAGAACCTCGGTCTCACAAATGTGTATTTGTTGGCTATTCATCCACTCAACGTGGCTATAAATGTTATTCTCCTACACACCGACGTTTCTTTGTCACCATGGATGTGTTTTTTCGGGAAACTGAACCTTACTTCCCCTCACCACAAACAACTTTAACAAATTCTGACTCACGTCTTCTTCTTGAACAATCCACTACTATGGATACAAATGAACTACTACCAGGTCCACTTTTACCTGACAGTGGTTCAGGGGGAGAATCTCAGCCTAATCTCAATCTGCCGCCTGCTGACACACATCCGGCCAGCCCAGCCACACCTTCGGCCAGCCCTGACTCCCATTTTTCGTCACCTAGTCCAAAACACCGACCTACACCACCAAATATAATCATATACTCACGAAAAAAGCAAACTCAAATTGATAAAGACACTGATATTTCTCCAGGATGCCAATCTCTGGAGCCGGTTCCTGCCCCTTGCAGTGAGGGGGAGACCCTAGAGGCTTCAAATGATTTGGATCTACCAATTGCTTTGAGAAAAGGGAAAAGAGTATGTACTCAGCACCCCATTTCTAATTTCGTTTCGAACAGTAAGTTATCAACCAGTTTTTCGGCGTTTAATGCAAAGGTATCTAACATACAAATTCCTAAGAATATTGATGAGGCACTCGCAGATAAGGATTGGAAGGCGGCGGTACAAGAGGAGTTGAGGGCATTAGAGGAAAACCATACTTGGAATGTCGTAAAACTACCTCTAGGAAAGAAGCCAGTGGGGTGCAAATGGGTGTTCTCAATCAAATTCAATGCGGATGGAAGTGTCAGTAGGTACAAGGCTCGACTGGTTGCTAAGGGCTTTACCCAGGTATCTGGCATAGATTACAATGAAACTTTCGCCCCCGTGGCCAAGTTAAACACTGTAAGAATTCTTCTCTCCTTAGCAGCATGTCTTGATTGGCCACTTCAACAGTTAGATGTTAAAAATGCTTTTTTAAATGGTGATCTTCACGAGGAAGTATATATGGACTTACCACCCGGTTATACTAAAGAAAGAAATATGGTGTGTAGATTGAAAAAGTCACTGTACGGACTAAAACAATCACCAAGAGAATGGTTTGGAAAGTTTACTCAAGCCGTTAAAACCCAAGGATTCGTACAATCTCAGGCTGACCACACAATGTTTTATAAGCATACTTTGAAAGGGACTCGTGCCATTTTAATCGTTTATGTTGATGATATCATACTAACAGGAGATGCACATGATGAGATTGACTCACTAAAGAAGTATCTAAGCAGTAGGTTTGAAATGAAGGACCTGGGTTCGTTGAGATACTTTTTGGGCATGGAAGTTGCACGCAACTCCTCAGGTATATCTATTTCTCAAAGAAAGTATGTATTGGACTTGTTGAATGAAACATGAATGTTAGGGTGCCGACCAGCGGCCACTCCTATAGAGCCGAGCTTAAAATTGGATCTTAATGGAGGTGAGGAGGTGAACCGGGAAAGGTATCAACGTCTTGTTGGTAAGCTAATTTACTTATCACACACTCGTCCAGATATTGCCTTTGCTGTAAGTATGGTAAGTCAATTTATGCATTCTCCGAGAACTCAACATCATGAAGCTGTGGTTCGAATTCTAAGGTACCTAAAGGGGACTCCTGGTAAAGGTTTGTTCTTTGGAAAAAGGGGAGAAAGGAGCCTTAAAGTGTATACGGACGCGGACTGGGCAGGTTCATTGATTGACAGGAGGTCTACCTCGGGATATTGCACGTATGTCTGGGGAAATTTAGTCACTTGGCGAAGCAAAAAACAAGCAGTGGTAGCCCGAAGTAGTGCAGAGGCCGAATTCCGAGCACTTGCACATGGTATATGTGAAGGATTGTGGATAAAAAAGGTATTGAAAGAGTTACATGTTATGTTTAATGACTCAATAACTCTTTATTGTGATAATAAAGCAGCAGTGAGCATCGCCCACAATCCAGTGCATCATGATCGCACTAAGCATGTTGAAGTGGATCGTCACTTCATTCGTGAAAAAATTGATGATGGAAGTTTTAGCATGATTTACATTCCCACCAAACAACAAGTTGCGGATGTCTTGACGAAAGGTTTGCATAGGCCGGCGTTTGAAGCGTTGATCAGCAAGCTTGGCATGAACAATATGTACATTCCAGCTTGAGGGAGAGTGTTGGAGTCAACATTCATAATTGAGCCATCATTGAGGTCATTAAATGTCAATAATGGAGAAAACCGTTTTTGGTCAATGGCCATTAAGGCCTATTGACTAGCTATGATATAATAGCCATATTGATGAAGGGGCACCATTCTTGGAGTCAAAGATTGTAAATACATAGCTTGATTATAGAGGTGTAAATATAGGAGTAATGTTAGCCTTGTAATATTGAAAATTTATGGTGTAATTTTCGGTTTTAGTAGACCAGCCGGCTAGGTGGTCTTAGGGCACTTTATGGTGCTTTATTTTTGTAGTGATGAGCATTTAGTAGGGTAGTTGACCAATGTTGTATAAATATACATTGTAAAGCACACTCTCAAGTGTAATGAAAAAGTAATCTTTTTCTTCATACCTTGCTCGGCCAATTGTTTCACCTTTTGATATTTGGAGTTCAAATTGTTGCCGGTTAAGAGCGTTTTGCCAATTAAAAAGCCTGCCTTTGCATTTAGCTTGTTTCAGAATTATTGTCAACACTTTACTGAATAGGGTCATTGAAAGAAGAGATGTTCATGATCTTCTATAGATCTGTTACACAAGACACATGAATTAGTGGTGATTAAACCCTGGTTTAGGAGCTTGTCTTGTGTAACCATCCTCTTCCAACATGCAAGCTAAATGATGATTGCATAGCGTGTAAGCTGATGGTTACATCAAACGATTTTCTCCCATTGTACAGGAGAGAGAGGTTCCAGACCCATAGTTGCATTCTTCACAGAAAAATGAAGGATTTGATTCCTAACACCAGAAATCTTCACCATGTCTAATACAATCAGTTTTATAGGCTTGATTGAAAGAGATGACTTGGTCATCCACCCCCTTCCATATGGAATTCTCCATTTAGTTCCTTCAATGACCAATGAGACTCTTGTTTCTTTAGGGATTGCTAGCTTTCTCTTCAACTTTGGGTGTTTAATATTTAGGATGCTCTATGAGTGCCAAGGATCATTCCAAAATGAGGTTGTATTCCGACCACTCTACCTATATATTTAGTAAATAAATCTCTCTTTTCCACGGCCAAGAATCATTCTACCAATATATTGAGTAAATACTATTGTTATTACTATTGTTACTATTAATAATAATAATAATAATAATAATAATAATAATATTATTATTATTATTATTATTATTATTATTATTATTACTATTTTTTATTGTTGTTGTTATTACTACTATTTGGAAAAAAATAACCAAATAAAAGTTAGAAAAGAAAGCAAAGGTTGCATTGAATTTATGTATATTGGTGTTTACGTTCATATAATTTGCGTATATGTAGTTTTTGTTGTATACAAGTGCGTATAGCATATTTATTGGCATGCATAGCGAATACTTACAACCATAACATGTAATATGTATTATCGATGTATGTATTAAATTTGTATATTTGTGGAGTGTGTGGTAGTAGTGATTTATGCATCCGCAAAAAACAAAGGAAGTGATTTATGCATAAAACGGAAACTCTACTCTTGCGTATGTATGTTTATGCATGTAATGTTTACATTTATGTGTTGTATATATTCGGCCCCTTTTTAATGTATATATTATATACAAATATGGAGGCATATACAAAAGCATGCGTAAACATGTTATAGTCTAATGACGAGATCCAACTTCTCCATAGTCGTTGTGGTAAATAGTTGTTATGCTTATCTCTGAATTAGTAGTACGTGTAGCTGCATTCGTATGCACATGTATGTGTACACATTCTTTTGTTTATACATTTGGTTACTGTTTATGCACGTATATGTAGTGACTGGTTTCAATATGTATATCATATGCAGTGTGTGACACATTATACTTACCCGGGGGGGGGGGGGGGATGGTAGATTCTAAAGGGGTATATTTCTTTTCCAGAAGAAATGATGATGCCAGTCATAGTTTTAGGACTTGTTTGAACTGTTACTTTAATTAAGGTTAAAAAAATTGACCGCAGTTCATGTATCATCAAAGGATAAACCTGAGTCAAATAACCAACATATCATTTCTTGGCCTGTTCAGCAGTTTGAAAAGGGCCATGGTCACCCATAGATGGCAGGAGGAGGGTTTATTTACCATCATGAGCTTGATTTTGTTATGCTACTTCCGTTGCAAAAATTAGCCACCGCCATCACCATCTCCCTCCTCTTTTCTGTCTCTTCTTTCCCCTTTTTTGTTGGCTTTTGGGCAGAAATTGGGAATTGCAATTTCTTAAGGAAGAATGTTGTCTCACTTGGGTGTGTCCTTTTTTTTTTTTGGGGATCCTCTTGTTGTCTTGACAGTTACTGCTTCAGCATGGTTCATGCATTCCATACAACAACAATACTCAAGTCTTTTTCCCACTATTTGGGGTCGGCTTGGTTCATGCATGCCATGACTAAACCAACTAATCAAGAAGATGTTTACCTCTTGCTTGCTTTCATCTCCTAGCATGATCATTAGTTGTCCATCATTCGCGCAAAATTCATTGGTTGGGAGCTTGTTTAACCATTTCTAAGATGTCATTAGCAATTCTTTATTAAGCATTTGTTTGATGCTCTTTTGTTTTCTCACTTTCAGGGTCAATATAAGTCAACACTGGTTTGTCCAGTTTGCAACAAGATATCAATTACATTTGATCCCTTCATGTACTTGTCGTTGCCACTTCCTTCAACAGCTACAAGGACAATGACAGTGACAGTATTTTATGGTGATGGGAGTGATCTTTCAATGCCATTCACAGTTACTGTCTTGAAAACAGGTTGTTGTAAGGACCTGCTTCAATCTTTAGGAGCTGCGTGCTGCTTAAGAACAGATGAATATCTGCTGCTTGCTGAGGTAGTATCACATACCATCCTCAGAGGCACACTTTCTTTATAGCTTTATTGTGCCTACTTTTCTTGAACCTTAATGAATCTTTTCTATCAAGGTATATGAACATCGGGTATATCATTATTTCGAGAATCCCTCGGAGTTGCTGGCTTCAATAAAGGATGACGAACTTATTGTTGCTTATCGGCTTCCAAAAGCCTCTGCCAGTTTAACTAGACTGGAAATATCCCACAGATACATAGAGAAGTGAGTGTTCGATTTTTTCGGCCTTGCATCTTTTGTTTGTATCTTTTGGTTTGTAACTATCGGTATTGTTATATTTGTAAATGCTTGGCAAATGTTAATGTTGCCTCTTTAAGGCTACCTTTTGTAAAGGTGTGTACTAGTGAGTAGTCGATTGTTAGCCACCTATATTTTGCTATTGCCAAGCTTCATGTTGCAGTTTAAGCAACAATTTTTGTAAATTGCCATTTGGCTTATATATGAAATTTTATTTTTTAAAAAAAAGTGTGGTCTTTTTTGAATTTTTTTTCCCAGTATGGGTCATAGAAGTCAAACGGCTTTGGAAGGCTGATGTTGTGCTGATAAGTAGCTTACTTATCTCCATAATGTTCAGAGTCTAAGACCCAAGTGCTTGCAGTGAAAGGCGTTCTTTTAGGTCAGAAAGTCGTAAGAAATTGCAGATGAATCTGTGTCTTACTGAGTTTGTATCCCTTTCTTAGATAAATCTACAGGCTGCATTTCACAAAGTCTTCAATGCCTGGAATATAATGTGGAAATGACCCCTGCATGCCCCCCTGGTCCTTTTCAGTTGTTCTCCTTGACTTTTTATAGCTAGGTGATGTCTCTCCAGTTAACTGATTATTGGCATTCTTTTGGCTAGATCTAGTTTAAACTATCAGAAGACTGGTCAGAGGAAGCTTTTCTTGACACCGCTTGTTACTTTCATAGAAGATGCACAATCTGGAAACGACATTGACCAAGCTATTGGAAGAATGCTTGCTCCACTAAAAAGAGGAGCATTTTCTTCTTCTTCATCATCGTCATCATCATCAGCGGCAGCATATAATGGCAGGGAACCAATGAATTGCATCAATATGGAGACACAACCTACAGAGGAGTTGCCAGAGAGCGAAGAGATGGAAGTAACTTCTACCACCGAGATGTCATTTCAACTATGTATAACTGATGATAGAGGTTTAGGGTGCAAGCCAATTCATAAGGACACACGCATAAAATTTGGTCGAAGTTTAAAGGTTGTGCTTGATTGGACAGACAAAGAGTACGAGTTGTATGATGCCAGCTACTTGAGAGACATCCCTGAAGTTCACAAGTCTGGATTGACAGTGAAGAAAACCAAACAGGAAGCTATTTCTTTGTTTTCATGCCTAGATGCCTTCTTGAAGGAGGAACCCTTGGGACCTGATGATATGTGGTACTGTCTATAAACTAAAATTCTCTCAAAAGTCATCTCGGTTGAGTTGGTAAAGAGGTTTTTATTATGTGTATCGAATCTGTGTGCAGGTATTGTCCCCGTTGCGAGGAGCATAGACAAGCAACCAAGAAATTGGATTTGTGGAGGCTACCAGATATACTGGTCTTCCATTTGAAGCGCTTCTCATACAACCGATGGCTAAAGAACAAACTAGATACCTTTGTGAACTTCCCCATTCACGATCTTGATTTAAGCAATTACGTGAAAAGCAAGGACGCGTGTGGAGGCTCGCATGTCTATGAACTCTATGCTATTAGTAACCATTATGGTGGCCTTGGAGGGGGACATTATTCTGCATATTGTAAGGTATGAATGCTAGAAGAATTGTTACTGTAGTATTAGGAGTGCTGGCTACAAATTAGTAACTTATCTCCCGTTGTGCAGTTAATTGATGACAACGGATGGTTCCATTTTGATGATTCACACGTTTCAGCTGTCGGTGAAGAGGAAATCAGGACATCGGCTGCCTATGTTCTGTTTTACCAGAGAGTAAGAAATCAACCAAACGGATCAGTAGGGGAATCTTCACATCAGAGATCCTCGTGAGGACAGAATGTAAGGAAGTTAATTTTATTTTTATTCTTTGGGACGATAAGATAGGAAGAAGGAATCTTAATGAGCATTCCTTTTCCCCCCCTTTTTTTTAGCGGTGGAAATTGTCTTGGCTATCGATGAGTTCAGCTCTGATTTTACTTCTTCGAATAGAAGTACAATATAGACTGTTATGGGGGGTCCATCTTACCATACTTGTTTTTTAATTAAAGTAAATTTCATTTTTATGCCAGATAGAAGGTGCGTTGTTTAACTGGTAGATATACCTAGAAGGCTGTTTATTTGTAGATAAAGCTAGAGGACGGCTCTAAATGCGTGGAGAGATTAAAATTTTGCTCATTGCTCATTTACATTGTGCCTCCAACATTATAAAACTCATACTAAATATAGCAGCTGGATCTTTTATTTTCTTGCGTGCTTTCATCCTAGATAATACCAGAGTCAAAAACAGCCAAATATACGCCTATCTAGGGCAAAAGTTGAACACCTCAGACCGGGTATTTTTTCTTCTTCTTTTTTTTCTTTTTGGGGTGCGGGTGGGATGGGCGAGGGAGAGAGGCGAGGTTGTATGTAGTCGGTTGACTCAAGGGCGAGGCGTTGGCGAAAGTGTTTGGTCCAAGTCTCAAGGAGTAGGAACATTTTCCCTGGCAAGTGGAGCAATTTCCTCCCCTTCAACACCAGCTTCACTGCCCGCAACTCCAAGACTTAGCAACAGTATTTCCCATTTCTTGGCAGGTTCCTGAGAAACGCAATTGTACAAAGTTTTCATTATATCCCTTTCACTACTTCTCATAGATGGAGGCCACCTTTAGTTACTCGTATCTAAAGCACCTACCTTCCAGGATAGGTCCTGAGCCATGCAGTTTCCGATCATCTCTTTGAAGGTGTTTGTGTCATGGATTCCCACGGCTTTGCCAACAGCTCCTACTATCTTAAGAACATCAGACGGATCAACGGCATCACACTGTTCAAATTCAAAGATTAGAGTACTTATCAACCAATGTCAAGAAGACAAATGATTCTTTAAATAATAGGGCATATATTCAGGTTTCAAAAAAAAGAATGATATCAAGTCACTTACATCAACATTGAAAGCTCCCATATGGAAACCTGTATAACCTTCTTTAACGGTGTCAACCAATCCTCCAGTTGAAGCACATATCGGTATCTTAGACCACAAATATCAGCGAGAAATGAATGCTTAGTTCCGAGAATATGCTATGAGAAAGAACCAACTATGGACAGGATACATAGTAGCTGAAACAGTAAAACACAGATTTTAGACACTCACTGTTCCATAGCGCATGGCATGCAGCTGAATGAGACCACAAGGTTCAAACCTACTGGGAATCAACATGAAATCAGCACCAGCTATGATTTTGTGCGCAAGTGGGACATTGAATTTCGCTACTCCCCTAGCTTTGTCGGGGTAAATCACCTCAAGCTGTTCAATCTGCTTCTGAAAACTACTTTTACCAGTTCCCTGATTGCAAAAATACAAATAAATTATAAAGACTGTTTCCATTTCTGACTATAGAGTGAGAACGCGTATCGAGCATAGTACTTACAAGAATAACAATCTGGACATTCATGTGAATGAACTGGGGAATAGCAGCGGTTAGAATATCTGAACCTTTCTGCTCTTCAAGTCTACCAATAAAACCAATGAGGGGAATGTTCCTGTCAACAGGTAATCCCACTGCTGCCTGGAGGGCTTCTTTCAAGAGGGGCTTTGCGTCCATTACCTATAGGATACCCGACAAGAAAATCTTCTCATTTGCATCAATCACTTATAGACTAATGATCTCATAATAAATAAAATTTTAGTAACTGAGTATACAAGAGCCTCAAAGACAACACCAAGTGAAATGAAGTAGGCAATAGTAGCTTAATGATGCTTACAGTGTTGATGTCATAATTGACATCAATGTTTTTATCAGTTGCTGGATTCCACTCTTGGGTATCCATTCCATTCACTATGCCTGTTATTCCAGCTCTACGAATGACGCTGTCCAATTCAACGCCCTTTTCAATGCCAGACACAAGTTCTTGGGCATAGTACGGGCTTACAGTCAAGATCCTATGTGACTCTAAGATTCCTGCCTTCATCCAGTTAATTTTCCTCCCTTTCACTGGCTTATCTGACCTGCACCATTTTCATGCTTCCTTAACACTTCTAGACATAACTAGAGAGGATAAATAAGTGGCAGGCAGCAAAACGAAAGATTTGGAAATTGTTTCAATATTCTAATATAGCACTCATACCCGTCAAAGAAATCAAATGAACTCTTGTATTCATCTGGCAGATTGAGCAAAGAGAAATCAGCAGGAGAAAATCTACCCTGATAGGCGATATTGTGTATGCAAAATGCAACCTGGAACAACATTCCATCTCGATGTCAGATTCTGGAGATACTAATTTGAGGAATGTGACAGCAATGTTCAATAGACGGCTTGTGCCTTACTTTGGCATTCATGTAGATTCCCCTAGACTTGTACAAGGTTTTCAGATAGCAGGGAAGAAGAGCACAATGCCAGTCATTAGCAATGAAGATGACGTCTTCTCCTGGAATATGAAAAGATATTATGCATTTATTCAACTAGAGTGCTTTTGACAACTGCAAGTTTGTTACTGCACAAGGTATACCATATGATCCAGAAAAATGTTTGCTGCTGTTCAGATTCAGAACTCGTGGTGCCTCCAACGCTGCCTAAAGGAATTTGAAGAAAGTAAACTAAACAAAATAATGGTGATAATAAGAATAATACAGTTTGGCAAATTTTCCATGTTCTAAAAGCTGTAATCAAACGTCTCTACTTCATCTCTGCTGATAAGTGAAATCAAAGATAAAATACAATTAGAATTACACTAACTTGGCACAACAAGATGAATCGAAGCGGGTTGTCCAAGTAGTCTTCTCCAGCTTTAGGACCATATATCTTCGATTCAGTTTTGCCCCAAACCTTCACAAGTGTAGTATAATCGATAACTCTGAGTGTCAAAATTTGAGAATCCATACGATTCCAGTTTGAAATTTAGAATAACGCACAATGGAACTTCAAGAAAGAATTAACCTTTTCAAGAAAACTGGGATGATCAACAAATACCCGGTCCACTCCACGTCTGTAGCAGTGAAAGAACCTAACAGTCTCTAATCTGTCTCCAACCTTTATCTGCATTTCAGATATGGCTTAAAGATGTCATGCACAAAGTGCTGTTTACAGCACTAGGGATAACGAATGCAAAAGTTACCTCAACAAGCACATTAGTGTCCCAACCATCTTTGTACTGATCATAACGTGGTGAAACGGTCATGACACGATGACCATTAGCCTGAACAAATCAACTACGAAATTAGAACGTATATATACGTTACTTTTACTAAAACATACTTGAACTGGTAAAATGCAGAGAGATTGAAAAAGCATTGTAAAACATGTGATGAGGGTAGTCATCTGACACAACAGCAAGAAGGCGGCTAAAGCAAGAGAAAGATAGTTGCTTACAGCCATAGCAGGTGGCAGTCCTCCAAGAACATCACCTAGCCCACCAGTTTTGCTCCATGGAGCCACTTCAGCTCCCACGAACACCAAGTTCATTCCCATTCCACATTTGATTTTTCTACATGGCTGGTCAGTGTCAAGTTCGCGGTCTTTTCTGGTAGAATATTTGAAAAATACTTTTCCATCGTTTCTTGATTTCAGCATGTCTACATTTTTAAGTGCCCTTAATCCAATATGCGTCACAGTTTGATTTCTTAGACCTGAGTGCTTCAAGTTTGTCACTGGAGATGCTGTAGCACGTGAATATGAACTCCTTGATGGGAAGTTCGAAGCTACGATAGTGGACATTGCTGATAACTCAAACAGAAGCACACAAAAATGTAAAGAAACAAAATAAATCAAATCGCTGAATCATAAATCCATAATAGTCTCAACTCAAAAGCCTATTCACATGCATGATAGTGAGATACTCCAACTACAACAATGTCCCAAACTCTCTTGTAAACCTCGTACCGTAAAACAAAGGGGAAAAAACTAAACAGTGAATTATTGCAGATGATTACAAGGGAGGCGCAAAGAGAATGACAATAATGGTACAGATGAATGAAAAGTACTTCTATATTATATGGCGTTGATGAGAAGAAAAAAAGGATAAAACCGCCATGTGTGTGTATAACAAAATCGTATCAAATGAGCGAGATAACCGCCGAGAAAAGTAGCAATCAACGGATAACAAAAGTTATCTTTCAATAGCGGAAATCTCTGAAAGTCGGGAGGAGAAATCTTCAGATCAAGCAATTGTGGTGCAAAAAAAGCTTTCCGGTACCTAAATTCCTGGTTTAAAGCCAGAAATGGAGCCGCGAAGGTGGTAATTCAGTTACTCAACAGCGGTAAAAGGCGGAGATGATGGCCGCGGAGCAGTAAGGTGGCTACGGTGTTGTAGCCAGGAGGAGAACCTTGAGAGCTAGTTATGAAGATGCCACGTCAGCTGGAGAGAGTGTGCTTATGAGGATCTGCGGGCCCCAGCCAATCTTTGAAAGTTAGGATATGATCTACTCACCCATTTTACCTCACGACACGTGACAGCAAGGGATGGTGAGGCTAGATGAGGATCACTCGTATATAGCCTCACCACCCCACCCTCCTGACACGTGTCGCACCCATTTTACTCACGACACGTGGCAGCAAGGGATGGTGAGGCTAGATGAGGATCACTCGTATATAGCCTCACCACCCCACCCTCCTGACACGTGTCGTGTGGTCATAAATGGGGTGAAAGTATTGAGGGCCGGGAGATCTTATCCTTGAAATTTAGCGTAAAAGCTGGCAATTTATAAATTTAACCAATTTTTATTGAATGTGACAATACGACTGAAGTAGTGTATAAAAGGAAAAAAGTAAACTTTGTTTTTGTAACACTTGTTATAGTATTTGTCCTGCTAATTTTGTGATAATATTGGATTTCATATCCACATGGTGTGTTGTGCATACCAAAAAATAGAATCGTGTTGTCGTCCATTCTTTCTTATGAGTATGCCTAAATGAAAATTTTAAAATAAAAAAAAAAGTTAAAAATGTTAAATCTTCAATGATACAACAACAAAAACAATACTACAACAAAAACTATCATTAGGTTCTGGGGAACGTGAGAGATAGTGAAACAATACATCTATCCCAAGAGATAAAGAGTTTGCTTCTAATGGAGACCTCCGGCTCTATATGTATATATGACACAATAATAGGAATATGGTATGCTAGTGTGATAGTGAAGGAATTTAGTAAACACAAATAGAAAATTTCTAAAATAAGATAGCTATAACTGTATATATGCACGAATAATGAAAGACAAAGAAAAAACCGAAAAAAAATGCAAAATCAATCTAAAATGTATAGAGTGCAAATTCAATGATAAAGTCATGAATTATGATTATATATAAATTGATGTGTATCTTATTAAATTGTGGGGGGGGGGGGGGTTGGGGGGATAACGTATTAGGATATACACTTCTTATTTACAAAGGGTGGCCTACCTTTCTTTTTTTTAGATTTAATAAGTTGTATGTTAATTTGCACACTTAGATTATCTTAACTCTAAAGACATACTCTTAATCTCTCTTACTCTAATGCTAACAAGAAGGTAAATCGGAGGTCTGTCTCCTTTACCATTTCCTTTTTTGTTAAAGAACTTTTTAAATGACATAATTGTATTATTTCATTATAATTTGACTTTACATAATTTACGTACTATTTCTGTTGTCGGACTTAAATCACATGAGAAATATTCATATAGATGATTCCAACATAATTTAAATCAAAAGATCAACAAAAGTGTTAATTCAACTATTTTTATCTATCTTCTGTTTAAATAGTGACCAAGTTGTAAAACTAATCATCTCGTATATTACCCATTTATGGGTTCAAAATTTTTAATGCTCAAGAATTTATTTCATTATGTATCAATCTTTGGAATGAAAGTATAACACTTTAAATCAAGGTAGGACGTATGTTACATTTGCATTAGAATCAGCGTTTAAATTGACGTAGTTATAAAATCTTATTTTCAGATGATGTCCAATAACCATTATTGGTGTATTCATTCTTGTCTTGGCTCTCATTATGTGTGTAAGATTTATCCCGTCTGTTTTAAGATTTTAAGGAACATATTTCAAAAACTATCACCAGATAAAGTTACATAGTTGTGAAACAAAACATTTAAATGAAATTGTAGTCACTCATCACGAAGTCAACCAAATCTTGTGTACGAGAAAGAAAAGAAAAAAAAGGTACAAAAGTGGTGATGTATGCTCGTGCATGTGAACCAGAGGAAGAAAAGGTATGTTATTTGAACTATTTAAGTACAAAAGTTGATATCCTACCTACGAAGAGTACACCGTCCCAACTTCAAACCGTTTATATAGGATGTAAATCAAGTTTGTTTAGTTTTTTTTTTTTTAAATGGGAGGTTTTTATTTGATGTTTATAAAGTGTTAAACTCAAGTCCGTTCCGATATAAGAAACTTACGGCAAGACTCTAACACCAATACTGTGCTGATAAAAGTTGATCCCGCGACCTCTTTCAATACAATACTAAGTGAGCTATATACTAGAGGCTTTTTTTTTTCAATTTACATTCTCCTTTCATCTATGTATTAGTAATTTTTAAAATGAACGTGGGCCTTGAAACAACTGAGACCTTGAAGATCACGGGTTCGAACCGCGATAACAATATCTGGTACAAAATGTCGGGTAAGGCTGCATACATCAGATCGCGAAGTGATCTGACCACTCTCCAGACCCTATACAAACACGTACAACAGCTCGTGAAGCGATCCGTTCCCTCCTATGATCCTGCACAGACACGGAAGCTAATGCATCGGGAACACCTTTTGATTATTAATTTTTAAACTATTTCCTCGTCATCATGAAATATAGTACAACGACAAAGAAAATTATAGAGAATCGTTTCATCACGACTGTTTGACATGAAACAGAATCTTATTAATGTTTAACAAACTCTTTGACATGAAGTCGTTGTAGTATAGTGGTGAGTATTCGCGCCTGTCACGCGGGTGACCCGGGTTCGATCCCCGGCAACGGCGAAAGATTTTTGTTTTAATTTCGTTTTTCATTTACCTTATGCCATACCTTCTTTTTATTCAACACGCATAGGCTGAAACATCGCTAAAGCTTTTTCGTTTTCTTAACTGAACTGTCTCGTGTACTTTTATTGCTGGAAATTTAGCGTACTTTTCTTTCCTTCCCTTGGCCTTTTTGTTTAGTCTATACGTGTATCAAACTGTTTCCCACAGACGATTCTATAACCAATTTATTTCCTCTGCTCTTTTGAGTAGATGTTGAATCTGCATCCTTCTTTGGTTCTTCTGCTGGCTTTTGTGATGTGGAGGAGAGAATGAGAATGAGATCATTTTATTTATCCACTGTTGCTGCAGAAAGACTAACCTTTTCCTTCTTGATATCACCTCCTTTTTCTTCCCCCAAATTGATAACCTAATGATTCTCTTTCCTTTTTTTGAAGCATAACATGTCCTTGTGCTTAAGTATATGTGTAATGGTATGCAATTATCAATGTCATCTTTACAGCGAGTTGGTAATTTCCAAACCCTGCCTCGTGTCTGAGGATGACTACATGTGGCGTTCCATCTGAACTGGCAGTCCAAAGACTGTCTTTGATTTGGTTGTGCCCATTGTGATTCAAAGATGGGTAAATTGCAATCATCTGAGTTACCATAGGAATTGGAGCAATAGAAATCTGTCTTCTCTCATAAACGATGGAAATTGTCTCGCTATCTCTTTGCGTCGCCTCTTTTGTCTCCTCTACAATCTTGAACAAGATCATAGCAAAGACGTATGTTAGATGTGAAAGAACATCTATACTCTCCATAGTTAATACTGTTCCATAATATTCAAAACCATTACATTAACAGAATCTCTTAAAAAGTGTTCCCGGTACACTAGGTTTCCGCGTTTGTGCAGTAGCGTACTTTTCTTTCCTTCCCTTGGCCTTTTTGTTTAGTCTATACGTGTATCAAACTGTTTCCCACAGACGATTCTATAACCAATTTATTTCCTCTGCTCTTTTGAGTAGATGTTGAATCTGCATCCTTCTTTGGTTCTTCTGCTGGCTTTTGTGATGTGGAGGAGAGAATGAGAATGAGATCATTTTATTTATCCACTGTTGCTGCAGAAAGACTAACCTTTTCCTTCTTGATATCACCTCCTTTTTCTTCCCCCAAATTGATAACCTAATGATTCTCTTTCCTTTTTTTGAAGCATAACATGTCCTTGTGCTTAAGTATATGTGTAATGGTATGCAATTATCAATGTCATCTTTACAGCGAGTTGGTAATTTCCAAACCCTGCCTCGTGTCTGAGGATGACTACATGTGGCGTTCCATCTGAACTGGCAGTCCAAAGACTGTCTTTGATTTGGTTGTGCCCATTGTGATTCAAAGATGGGTAAATTGCAATCATCTGAGTTACCATAGGAATTGGAGCAATAGAAATCTGTCTTCTCTCATAAACGATGGAAATTGTCTCGCTATCTCTTTGCGTCGCCTCTTTTGTCTCCTCTACAATCTTGAACAAGATCATAGCAAAGACGTATGTTAGATGTGAAAGAACATCTATACTCTCCATAGTTAATACTGTTCCATAATATTCAAAACCATTACATTAACAGAATCTCTTAAAAAGTGTTCCCGGTACACTAGGTTTCCGCGTTTGTGCAGAGTCTGAGGAGGGACCGGATTGCTTTGCGATGTGATGTACGCAGCATTACCTTACACTTTGTGCAACAGGCTGTTTTCACGGCACAAAGCAGCAACCTTACCAATCTCTTAATCTGTTTAAATCCAACCATGCTGCACTTTATGAAACAAACTCACATACAAAAGCTGAAGCTTTTTCATTGTTTTAAGCACACATTGGTGTGTTCAGTTTGGCATGTTGAAGTTACATCCCAGCTTGTAGCTAGAATGCATAATACAACACTGATAAACTCCTTGCTATTTCAAGGCATAAACAAATGGCGAAAACATAAGTAGTAAAACTCTTCGCATCACCAGCAAGCAATCGAGTACACATTCAGCTGTTCTCAAAAATTTTTACAAAGAAAAAAGATCTGGCAGCCATCATCTCCAAGAGAGAAGCTGCAGAAGAAAAGAGACTTTTCCTAGTATTTGCTGCAGCCTTACGAACTACCATTTCCGGCCTGGCAATGCGACATGCTATGTTTAGTGTTAGCCTAATTCAGTTTGTGCAGCATCACAAAGTCCTCAACAACTTGTCAAAACAGAGCCTTGTTATGAATCCTACTTCTTACCTACAGAAGATAATATATCCAAGACTTAATTACAATAATAAAGATTAAGAAAAGAAACCCATTGCTTGAATCTTTATGAAATAAGACGGCAAATTTGACAGCAAAGATTTAGAGAACTTACACGAAGAATGATTCGTGGAAAAGAGAGAATCATCTATTGGCCCCACCAATGACAGTTCATGAATCTACCAGATGAACTTTCTGGGGAAGCAAGTCATAGTTTATGCCGAGTTCTTCGAAAAATTTCTTCATCTCTAGAACCAATTTGGATCTCCTCTCGTTCTTTTCTCCATAGTTTTGGAAGTTCATCGTATGAGTGAAAAAGACGGCCATTTTGATTTTGTTCACGTTCTCAATTTCCTTCACCACCACACTATGGTTCGGATACCAGTAAAGTGAATTCGTCTCTAAGTACCTGACATTTCATACCATATGAGAAAGGGCACCGCCAAACAAATGCTCAAGTTTACACATCACATTCTTAAGATTCTGAAATCAATTATGATTTCCAAATATCATAACGTAAAGCCCTAGTTTACCGGCAAGGAAACTGTCTATCAAGTCCTTGACAACCCCACAATATCAGTTATAGAATATGAAACACTTGGCTTGACATCAGATTAATCATCAAGTCTTTACAATATCAAGCAGCTAAACATGAAGATGTTAAAGCTGGTTAACAATTCTTGGAACGTTTCCAAATATACAACTCCCACTCAAGCAGATTACTAAATTAAATTATTCAATCATCCTTAATGCATGACCCATTGGAGCTCATTAGCTTCCCCAGTGGCTCATAGCCATCCGCAGATCTATTTCGACTACACCAGCTTAAATGGGAAAAACTTGGCTGTATTGACATACAAATGCAAGAACAGAAATTATCCTGTAGGATAGACATAGGAAAAGAGGATAAAGAACAGGAAGATAATTTTGGTCTTACAGACTCCAAACAAGCGCGAAAAAACTTTAGGTCTAGCGGTTGAGTAGCATTTATCTCATTCTCGGGTCTCGAGTTTGATTCCCCTCTCCAATTCTTTTAAAAAGACTCCAAACAAGTAAACTACATGAAATTCCTCAAATATTCATGTAGAATCAGAGGCTTTGACTTTCAACTAAAAGCTCGTCTCAATCATTAAGTGTATTCTACCCGAAAAGTACTACATAGTTATTATGCCATAAAATTCCCATTTCCAAAAATAGCTTCCCCAACAGGTATAAAAAAAAGGAACGCAAACTGATTTTCAGACGCAGAACCCGCAGTAAACTGACAGTCAATTTCTGCATAAGGATCTGGCCATGATGCATAACTTTCAGCCAAAAGTTGATAATTTTTCAAACATAGGACCATTTTGCTGACTTACGTTTGTATCTTTTCTTTCAGAGTTGCAATCTTCTCCAGCGGCGTCTTGAAGTCTATACAGAACTCAAAAGAATCGCCCATATCAGGGCTCCGGAAGAAATTGCTAATAGGCTTCGTTGCCAGGACCGAATTTGGGTAGAATATTTTGTCATTGTCATAACGTAGGAAGACCGTGGTTAAGATATTCATCTCTTCAACTATCATCTGTCAGTAAGAAGATACATGTCATTCTAACAAAAGAAAAGAAATCCAAGTGGATGATTAGGAGAGACCCAGCATATTAAGCCCTTCCAGTGCACAAACAGATACAAATAAACAGGGATCCCATGAGTTACCTGGACACCATCAACCACACAGCGATCACCAACATCAAAAGGATGCATCACAAAAACAAATATGATAGCTTCAAATATTGTCTTGCAGGTGTTCCCAAACATAAAAGCAGCAACCACAAGTTGTGAGGATAGAAAGAGAAGCACTTTTGTTGTTGCTATTTCCACCAAAAGAAGCCACACAATGACAACTATAATAATCAAAACAGCTATAACCAGCTTATCCAATTGCTTTACAGCTGTCTTTGTATCATTCAAAGCATGAGCTAAGGCCTTACGGCCATTGTACACTTTCACCTACACAAACAGATCATGACAGTTGAGAAATGACAACTTCCTAGAAATGGAGCAAGATGAAAAATAAAATGTGGTGTACCAAGCAAAATAAGACTTTTAAATCAAGTGCAATGCCTTTTATACTCTCTAGCTGATCCCAGCTTAAGGCATTAAAGTATGTAATCCTTTTCACCCATAACTAAATACTTCTTTGTCCAAATATCAAGCCTACACTGAAGTATGACACAAAAAGCACAAAACGGGTTAATAACCATTCTGTATTTTGAAGAGAATGAATCAAAACGTGTGGACAGTTCATAAGACCACACCTGTACCTCAATCAAGTAACTTGATGTACAATACCCCCAAAAAAAGGGCATGGGATGGAGTACTACATTATGGAATGCCCCAAAAATCTAGGTCAGGTGGCACTACTATAGGCACGCCTGTTCGTGCTAGTCAAAAAATGATAAACCCAAGTTAATGTTAAGCATACACTTATGCATATTGTCTTTTTTCCTTCTATTTGGATGCGAGGCACAGTATTTCATTCCAACACCTTTAACATAAGCCAGTGTCTTTGCTGAGCCCATCCAATAATATCTTTTCTACGGGTGAAAGGATTGTCAAAGCATAGGCCATCAAAACCAGGCTCTGATGACACTAGGTTTCGGATTGCATTAAGAAAGTATATATTCAGAGAAACAGCTTCCCTTGGTAAAAGTTCAAGTTAACAAACTTTTTCAGGATCTGCATTGGTCGAATGCTCTACACTTCCATATTTCAGGTTCGACACTTCCAAATTTCTGCTATATAGAAATAACAGATCAGACTTGAAATGCGCAAAATAAATAAGGGTTGCATCCAACAAGAACTATACCAAATGTGAAAAGTTAGCCACGTAATATGTTTTCTTCAAATAACAAGAGTCCATAGAATGCTGTATCTATGGAGTTGCATGAAATTTAATGAAGGTATTAAATGATTCAGAAAGTACCTTCTGGGATACAGTTACGCCCTGTATGTAATTTATTCTTCAATAGAGAACGGGCAAGAAATTTATAATAATTATGCTGAACAATACAAAATAAAAATGATTATTCTGAACAAAACTAATTGTAACATCGACAACTATTGTAGTAATTAGAGTAGCAAAAGCCACATCCATGAACCTAAACCTATCAGGACAGGAACAGGAAAATGTAGTACATACCACCCACTCTGTCAAAGATTTCATGTTGATTTCTCCCGTCTCTGCCACATCTATCATTGGGAAGACAATGTCAACCTCCTCTTTAATCATGAATCTCCTAAGATCAATCTCATCAATATACCTGCAATCAGTATTAACTTTTAGCGATTCAGGCTATGGTAGAGGACATTGAGATTCAGAAAAGCAATAACAAATCGCACGAGGATGATGCAACAAACATGAATAACAAGTTAAGTCTTCTCACTTGCACCCAGGCTGAGCAATGTTTCTGAAAATGTGATAAGCAGCTGCAATTGCCTCCTCCTCGTTGGTAATTTCCTTATCTGATTGTTCATTTCCTCCCTCATAATAACTTTCATCAATAGCACCACTGAGAGTTGTCAGACCTGTATTAGATATGACATCAACTAACATTTTCATGGTCCAAGCAGAGACCTTTTCTCTCTTCATCTGATGGAGCTTGCTAATATCAATCATGCCTTTCTCCTTCTTCTCGTTGCCATCTTTTCCTTTTTTTCTGCTACGGAAGCTAAATTGACTCACGGTACTAGTTGTTCTGCCAAACATATACCCTGACTCCATTACAGGAGGTCCAGATAGAGTAAACAAAATGTATTGATGGAAGATTGATGCCTGAATCCTATCAAAGAAAGCATTGACATGAAAAGAGGATGCCAAAGTCTTTAGCAGCAGGGTCTTCAGCAGCCACAAAAATGCACCAATGAGCAAAGTTACAATGGTCCACGTGATATAATCCGAAATTCGAGTCGCAAGATGTGATCGTTTGACACCCTTCCTGAAGAGTAGAGTCCACGTAAGAAGGACGACACTCAACCAAATGCATACCTGTACGGTTTTCTTCAAAGCATACACAAAATACAAAACCTTCTTCCTCAATAAAAAATTAAGCTCGATTAATAACACAGCAAAAAGCATCAACCATTTGGTGAATAGCATGCCACTGAAGGTCACCATCACAAGAGTGCACCATTTCCAGATCTCCAAACTCCATATTTTCCGACTTTTGAGTTTGTCAACGGTTATGCTAGCAATCAAGCACCCTAAAATGATAAGAAACAGCGTCCAATCAATCAAAACCCTCATCTTTACCTTTCTATATTTCAACTGATTCCTAATTGTAACTTTCTTGTATATCTCCTCATCCTCCTCTATTCCTCGAAAACCACCAGGAGATGCCATCACCGGTGTCTTAGGGGTTATTGGAACAGTCCTAGTTGCCTCCCTCAAAGGAGTAGCATTAGGAGAAACTTGGTTAGATAAATTTCTAAAAGGCAAATTTGTACTCTGCTCCATCTCATTTTGCATTGTCGAGCTAATTGCTTCATCCATCTTACTCTCAATCAGTACCGCTTGTTCACCAAACCTTGATTTGGGTTTTGAATACATCAACCTTGAAAGAGATTTCCGCCGTGTGAGAGTATCAGTGGTAGGAACTTTCAGAGGCTTATAGTGGGTTGGACTGTGCTTAACAGCTTCGGGGGAAGAAAAAGTTACAGGAACAGCCTTTTGCACATAAGAAGGAGAACCAGCTGACGTTTTCTTAGGTGAATCATCAGAAATTTTTGACTTCTGGTCCTTTAAAGCATCCAGGTGGGACTTCTTGGAATCACGTTCATCTTCAGAAATCATAACAACCACCTCACCAGGATCTATCTTGTTATTGGACATGCTTATTTCTCCAACATCCTTAGAAGCTTTACCATTAACATCCATTCTTACCTACCCATATCAAACGTAAATAAGTAACAACTAGCTAGGCACACATCTGAGGAAATAAATCGTTCCAGTGCAAAAAGTACATAAAGGAAACTTCATGTAGCCAAAGATCTAGAGAACTGCTATATTTACCTACCCCAAAACCTTCAGATCGTCCAAAATACACACACAGAGAGTGATGTGAACATTAAAGCTTCCTACTCTTTTACCAACAATTCCGGTCAGTGAAGTAGTCCAGTATATAATCATAGTATCACACAAAAACCTTCACATTACTCTGCAAACTCTTCCTCAAGTGATCCATGTAAAGAACTGCTAGAAGCTTTAAGCCCTCTAAATTAAAAGAAAATATATTAATGAAACCATAACAGGATGGGTTTTTTTTTATTCGGAGGCAACATGTACTTACAAAGAAAGCTTCTTTATTACTTCATTATAAGTTAAAGACTATTACCATGGAAATATATGAAATTCAGGTACAGGGTTCAGTTCAATACCGGAGAATGAGCACCGCCGCCGCGAGGGGAAGTAGTGGGAAAGGGACGAGTTCAAGTTGTCTAACAGCAAGATGCCAAGAAAAGTAGCTTCATTTTTCGATTATTATGAGGAAGCAAAACAAAAAAAGACGCCTGAGGTCATCTCAGAGAAACTTAAGCTGGTAAAGAAGGTGATGGTTAGATACATCTACACATTTTCAGCGTTTTCAGGCCTCTGATGGGTTCGTTTACACCGAAAACTGGAAAAGCAGTGAGAGAGTACCACTTTGTACTGTAAAGAGAGAAATTAGTCGAATTGTATTATTTCTTTTTCCAACAGTATCCTTGGACGATAGGGTTTAGCACCTTTCTAGATCCATTACATCTTTTCCTATCCAACTAAATTGCATGAGAGATACCAACTAGAAAATATATAAGAGAATCAACTGACGAGCAGAGCATTGTCCAATTATGGAAAGGGTTTATGATCAGAAACCTATCAAGTCATCCCTATCAAGTCAGATGTGGAATTTTCCATAATTGAAAGTATGTAGAATGTGATATTTAGAGAAACATGTCTTTATGGCATTCGATTAATGTATTTTCCAGTTGGAGTTGGACATGGTCTACTGTTGGACATTTTCTGTATTTTTTGTATTATTTGGACAGCCAATGCATGTCGGCGATCTATGTGAGAGAGCCAAATATCTTGTCCTGTTTGTGCATGGACGCCAAGTGGCGTCACATGTTGAGTTGCATGGCTAAACTGCTTTGCTGACAGGTATCTACTCTGACAGGAGTCTTGTTGCCCGAGCTGACGAGAACGACCGTGGGCATCAGAGCTCCGGCTGACCGCTGAATTGAGTTTGAGGACATGTTAATGATGAGGTGATGACTGGCTAAGGCGGCTAGTCTTGGGTTGATCTTACTAATGTTGACCTTGGATCACGGTCGGTGTTGAAGAGACGACTTGCGTCTCCTGGCCGTTGACTTGACTGTGTATTTGGGTCTGAGTTGGTGCGATGGATCCTGAGCGACCTGCACATTTGTGCATTCAAATAACGTTGATTGCACTGTATAAGACCGATTACATTTGTTGTTTTACAGAGTGTTGATTTTGTCTTCATCAAATCGGGAAGATGATAACATCTTGGTAATAGCACAATGCTTGATGAAGCTAAAATTAGATCACCTTAGTAGCACACAAAACATACTTTTTGATATAAAAATAAAATAAAATTATGTAGATTTACATTAAGGCGAGGGAGACAATATGAAGAAAATATTGGGAGGAGATCTACCCATGAACCTCCGCTGTTAATGGCGCCTACTATGTAATCCTTCCATGACTTTCTTGTTTGACCGGTTGATTTATACAAAAATGAAATCCATTCGTCATAAGGTGCAGATTGAATGACCTCTGGAGCCATGTAAATGTATGTTACTGAAATATCATATTCTATGAGCAGACATTTTACAAGATTGAAGCTTATTCATGCATGGATACAGACAATGAAATTAAGGAACTCTCATTTGGACAGTGAAATTAGCAGAAGCCAATCAGACGCGATTGTTTTACCATCTTTTAATCCCATGCCGTGTTAAGGATATTTCTTCCAGTCAGCTGACTGAATTGTTCGATTAGCTACATCACTAGGTTAAGGAAATCATATGAATTAACGGTTGAAAAGCTGTATGAGCTATTCAGTCAGCTGGATGAAAGAAAATCCTTATATTATGCGTACAGAATAAGCTACTCGCCTGTTTCTCCAGTTAATGCCTTCTCTTCATCAAATAAGAATCGAGCATGGCCAAAGTCTGCAACCCTTGCATGCATATCATTGTCTAGAAAAATATTACTTAGGTTTTAGATCGCGATTTGTAGCGCCCCGCTCCCGAGCCCTAACATCGGGAACAGTGCACCCGCCGTATCTCACTAAGGAGAATACAAAGCGTCAAACCAAACTCTTACTTGTCAAAATGACGTAGAAATTTTTTTCGCGGAAACGTAAACTATAGCATATATTAAACTCCAATAACCGTCATTACATTGCTAAATAAAAATTCTGGGAATAAAAATAGTAAAGTAGTATGTGGAAAAATCCTCAAAATATAAATAAGAACAAAACAGCTGCAGAGTCCCCCCATATCCTAGCCGCAGCTCTCAACCAGCCCACTCTGCTATGTCCGTCCCGTCCTCAATGAAGATATGCTCATAGTCCTCATCCGGCTCACCTGGGAAGTATGGGTGAGTGACAGAAATCACCCAGTAGATGCCCGCCTCAAACAAATACAAAACGTACATACCGAAATGATATAGCCACATAGCATAGAAACATGATATAACACATAGCACATAAATATAAGATAACGTGCATAAGATAAAGTAAATGCGGTAAGTAAAGCACTCCACATAAAAATGCACAAGTATGTGATGCATGCTCAATCAACGTGTCACACGCAACGAGAATCATGTCATGCAATATGCCCCTAGACCTATATGCAATGCATGCTCCCGGGTCCTAAATCCAGCATCGTGGTCTCTAGCCACCACTAGCCGTTTGGACACCCACGCCCTATAGACGCAGTATGTCTCATGACCCCGGTGCCCTATAGACACGGCAAGTCATCCCGATACCCACGCCCTATAGACGCAGTATACCTCATGCAATGCACGTGCCATGAATGCAACAGCAAAAGTCGCCTGGGCCCGTACGCCCATCCTCACCAACTCCGACACTCAATATTTAGTTTAGTAAATTTTAAGAACATTGAAAAGTTGTTATTTAGCATCCCCTTAATTTTTCTTAGCTTTTATTAATTTTGTAGAATTTTCTACTAATTTTTCCTTATTTAATTCCATTTATTGCTAATTATTTTTAATTACTTACATTTATCAAAATTCAGAAATTAAGTGGAAATAATTTAATTTTAACCTTTTATATTTTATGTAATTTATTTAGAATTTTCTGATAAATAAATATATTTTTCTGGAATTTTAAACTAATTTTAATTAATTATTTATCATTTATTCATTTCAGAAATTAATTTTCAGATTTTTTTTATTTTTCCGGTTTATCATTTATTCATTTCAGAAATCAATTATAAACAAATACACATCTATAATATAAACAATTAAAACAAGTAAATCACATAAAATATATCATCAAGCATGCATGGATCGTACCCATTTGAGGGGGGAAGAGGCACCTACCTCGATTGACGATAGCGCAAATAGATTCGACGGACTAAAACTTGGGTTCGGTGCCTCGCCTTCCTTCTTCTTCTCTCTTTTTCTTTCTCTCTTCTCCCTCTTTTTTTTTCTTTTTTCCTTGCCGTGCGTGTGTGCGTGTGTATGGCTGAATGAAGATTTTTTTTTGGTCTTAGTGTTATGCGTGTATGCGTATATATGGTGGGAGGGTTATGGTAGATTTTAGATTTTCCCATTTTGTTTTGGTTTAGGTTTCCTAATGTAACTTAATCTTTATCCAGTTTATATTTATCTTTATTATCATCATTACCTTTTTATTATTATTATTATTATTATTATTATTTTATTTAGTAATATTAATATATACGCATATCTACTATATATTTTTTATTTATTTTTTTCGCCCATAACATCCTACCCACCTTACAAGAAGTTTCGTCCTCGAAACTTGACGTACCTTATTCGAAAAGCTGTGGATATCTCTCTTGCATTTGCTCCTCAAGCTCCCAAGTCACCTCGCGCTCGGTGTGATTGGTCCACTGCACTTTGACATAAGGGATGACTCGGTGCCTCAACACTTGGTTCTAGCGATCCATGATCCTGATATTAGTCTCCTCATAGGTCATGTTCGGTCAAATTCTCAACGTTGGCGCATCTAAAACATGGCCCGGATCTGGAACGTATCTCCTCAACTGAGAAGCATGAAATACGCTGTGAACCTGAGCCAAGACAGGGGGTAACGATAATCGGTAGGCCAAGGTACCGACCCTCTCGAGTACCTCATATGGATCAATGTAGCGAGACATCAGCTTACCCTTCAAACCAAATCGTGAAACCCCCTTCATAGGCAACACTCTCAAGTAAACCTTCTCGCCCACACCGAACTCTAA
This sequence comes from Eustoma russellianum, assembly GCA_036186865.1. Classification (NCBI taxonomy): domain Eukaryota; kingdom Viridiplantae; phylum Streptophyta; class Magnoliopsida; order Gentianales; family Gentianaceae; genus Eustoma; species Eustoma russellianum. The sequence continues at coordinate 3,295,772 of AP025052.1, forward strand.
AGGACGCCTCATTGAATCTGTCCAACTCTTGCTTCTGTCTTGCGCAACCTTGAGCCTATCACGTATCAACTTCACTTTCTTTTTTTCTAGTCTGTTTGACCAACTCAGGACCGGTTATAGTGCGCTCGCCAACCTCGTCCCAATGAACAGGGGACCTGCACTTACGTCCATAGAGCACCTCAAAGGGTGCCATGCCGATGGCACTGAGGTGGCTGTTGTTGTAGGAGAACTCAATTAACTTGATCATACCGTCCCAGTTCCCCTTGAAGTCCAATGCGCACGCTCTCAACATATCCTTTAAAGTCTGAATGGTCCTCTCCGACTGTCCGTCGGTCTGAGGATGAACGCATTGCTCAAACGTAGCTCTGTTCCCAACCTTCTCTGACAAGCTGACCAGAATCGAGAGGTGAACATCGAATCACAGTCTGAGACGATACTGACTGGGACTCCATGTAGGCTAACAATATCATCAATATATAACGTCACCAATCTTTCCACGGTCATATCACTAGGCACGGGTAGGAAGTGAGCAGTCTTCGTCAATCGATCAACAATCACCCAGATCATGTCGTTGCCGTTTCTTGTTTTAGGGAGTCCTACTACAAAGTCCATCGTCACATGTTCCCACTTCCACTCCGGTATCTCCAACGGCAACATCAAACCTCCCGGCCTCTAATGCTCTGCCTTAACCTGCTGACAAACAAGGCATTTTTCTATGAACTCAGCGATGTGTCTTTTCATCCCACTCCACCAGTAGTGTTTCTTTAGATCATTATACATCTTTGTAGCACCTGGGTGAATCGACAATTTCAAATTGTGCGCTTCTTTCAATAGCTCCTTCCTCAGGTCCTCAACATTAGGCACACGCAACCTTCCTTTGTACCAGATACTGCCATCGTCATGAATCTAGAAACCCTCAATCAGACTGGTCAACAACCTCTCTCGGATATCTCTGAGCGTCACATCCTCCTTCTGCGCCTCCTTAATCCGCTCAATCAGAGATAATGTAATAACCAAGGCCGCCAAAATGTTAGCAGTGGAATCAACAATGTCAATATCAAATTTGGCAATCTCTTTCTCCAGTGGCGTCCGTCTGGCATGATTAGACTTTCTACTCAAGACATCTGCAACTCGGTTTGCCTTCTCCCAGATGATAACTGATGGTCAGGTCATAGTCTTTCAGTAGCTCAAGCTATCTCCTCTGATGCATATTCGACTCTTTCTGTGTGAATAAATACTTCAAGCTCATATGATCTGTGAAGAATTCGCACTTTACACCGTATAGATAATGGCGCCAAATCTTTAATGCAAATATCACCGCTGCCAGCTCCAGATCATGAGTCGGGGAATTTTGTTCATATTGCTTCAACTGTCTTGAAGCGTATGCACTACCCTATCTCTCTGCATTAACACGCACCCTAACCCATTCTTCGAGGTGTCGCCGTAGATGACAAACTCTTTAGTGCCTGAGGGCTGTCCACTACTGGTACGGTCGTCAACCTCCGCTTCAACTCTGCAAAGCTTACCTCACACTCGGAGGTTCATACAAACTTAGTCTTTTTTTTTTCAATCGACTCAGTGGTGCTGCAATCCTCGAAAATCCCTCTACGAATTTGCGATGATAACCAACAAGGCCAGGAAAACTTCGTACCCCAGTGACATTAGTAAGTCAGAGCCATTCTGTATCTATCTTCTTTGGGTCAACAGAAATGCACTCCTCAGGAATCACGCGGCCTAAGAAAGTCACACTCTCTAACCAGAACTTGCACTCGCTGAACTTTGCATACAATTTTTTTCTTCCTAAGGGTCTCTAATACCTCCTGCCAGTGTTCAATATGCGTCTCCTCATTAGGTGAATACACCAAGATGTCGTCGATGAACACTATCACACAATGGTCATACTGCTTCCTGAATACTGTGTTCATCAAGTCCATGAAGGCCGCAGGTGCATTCGTCAGTCCAAAAGGCATCACAAGAAACTCGTAGTGCCCATATCGAGTGCGGAACGCAGTCTTTGTTATGTTTTCTGCCTTAATCCTCAACTGATGGTAGCCTGATCGGAGGTCAATCTTCGAGAACACTCTAGCACCCTTCAACTGGTCAAATGGATCGTCGATCATCGGTAGTGGATATTTATTCTTTATCGTGATCTTATTTAGCTCACGATAGTCGATACACAACCTTGTACTGTCGTCCTTCTTTTTCACAAACAACACTAGTGCTCCTCAGGGAGAAACACTAGTCCTGATAAACTTCCTGTCTAGTAAATCCTGCAACTGCTCCTTAAGCTCTTTTAACTCTGCTGGTGCCATCCTGTATGGTACCTTTGAGATCGGCTCAGCTCCGGGTATGAGGTCGATCTCGAACTCTACTTCCATACTCGGTGGTAAACCTGACAGCTCGTCAAGGAAGACATCCTTAAAATTTCGTACCACTGGAATATCCTCAATCGATGGAGTCTTATCACTGGCATTTAGAACAAACACAAGAAAACCCCCGGCTCCTTTCTTCAATGTCCGAAAGGCCTGTGCTGCAGTCACGTAGATTTTTTTTTCTGGATGACTTTTTCAATTTGACATCCCCCTGGAAGATAGTCTCTCGCTTATCCGGTGTCTGCATACTGACGTGTCTCTGACGGCAGTCGATGGTAGCACTATATCTTACCATGAAATACATGCCCAGAATGATGTCGAAATCCTGCATCTGGATCGGGATCAGGGTTGCGGAGAACTCAAGCTCATTAATCTCCAAGTGACATTTCTTGTACTGATAGTGGGATACAAGCACCTGGTCGCTAGCGGCTTGAACACGATAAAGGATCTCGAGATGTTTTGATAGAATACTCATGTTCTTGGCTAATCTCCAGGCAACGAACGAGTGGCTGGCACCACTATCAAATAGGACGTAGGCTGGGACTTTGCTAATTGACATCTCACCTATAACTACATCCCCGACCTCCTCTACCTTAGTGTCCGTCATAACATGCACACGAGCGTTGGTCCGCCCTTTTACTTTCTATTGCATCTAACTTGATGATGGAGGGGATGATTGTGCTGGTCTAGGGCACTCTCTGGAATAGAGTGCTTCTGGTACTCCTCCTTAAACTGGGTCCATGTCGGCGGTGGAGTCAGCCTGCATGTCACACACTGCTGCCATTGATCGGTATCACACTCTAAGAATGGTACAACCACATCAACCTTTAGGCCATCCAGAACTTGCATCAACTGCTTATACACATTCTTGAGCCAGATCTCTGCTCCTCTAGTCATGTTGTACCCCTGAACATAGGTATCTGGCAGTTCTGCATCTTCTGGTAGAAAACAAATCGAAGCCCCCTGGGGTGGTGATGCTGGTGGTGGCTGCTGCTGCTGTAGGTGAGCCATCTGTATCTGATGCTGGGCCATCAATGTAGTCAGCGTGGCCAGGGTATCTGCAAGGACCTGAGGAATGGTCCCCTGACCCTGCTGATCATCACCATCGTGTCCTCCGTTTCTAGCTGGCGGCTCGCGTCGTGGAGGCATTATCCGGAATTTGAGTTCATGAAACGAACACAGATTTGTCGATAATAAGTTGAAAGCTGGATCGCGGATAAATCGATAATTAGACAAGAAAAGCTCACCATCGGCACACACCTCCCATAACCCGATCATAACTTAGGTCTAAAATCATCTCTTAAGTCTACTTTGTTTATTAGGGGTAAAATCGTCATTTTACAAAGGATCGTAACTTACGTCTAGTGATCTAGTTAATCCTGCGTTTCCGAGGCAGATCTGAAGCCTCGGCTCTGATACCACCTGTAGCGCCCCGCTCCCGAGCCCTAACATCGGGAACAGTGCACCCGCCGTATCTCACTAAGGAGAATACAAAGCGTCAAACCAAACTCTTACTTGTCAAAATGACGTAGAAATTTTTTTCGCGGAAACGTAAACTATAGCATATATTAAACTCCAATAACCGTCATTACATTGCTAAATAAAAATTCTGGGAATAAAAATAGTAAAGTAGTATGTGGAAAAATCCTCAAAATATAAATAAGAACAAAACAGCTGCAGAGTCCCCCCATATCCTAGCCGCAGCTCTCAACCAGCCCACTCTGCTATGTCCGTCCCGTCCTCAATGAAGATATGCTCATAGTCCTCATCCGGCTCACCTGGGAAGTATGGGTGAGTGACAGAAATCACCCAGTAGATGCCCGCCTCAAACAAATACAAAACGTACATACCGAAATGATATAGCCACATAGCATATAAACATGATATAACACATAGCACATAAATATAAGATAACGTGCATAAGATAAAGTAAATGCGGTAAGTAAAGCACTCCACATAAAAATGCACAAGTACGTGATGCATGCTCAATCAACGTGTCACACGCAACGAGAATCATGTCATGCAATATGCCCCTAGACCTATATGCAATGCATGCTCCCGGGTCCTAAATCCAGCATCGTGGTCTCTAGCCACCACTAGCCGTTTGGACACCCACGTCCTATAGACGCAGTATGTCTCATGAACCCGGTGCCCTATAGACACGGCAAGTCATCCCGATACCCACGTCCTATAGACGCAGTATACCTCATGCAATTCACGTGCCATGAATGCAACAGCAAAAGTCGCCTGGGCCCGTACGCCCATCCTCACCAACTCCGACACTCAATATTTAGTTTAGTAAATTTTAAGAACATTGAAAAGTTGTTATTTAGCATCCCCTTAATTTTTCTTAGCTTTTATTAATTTTGTAGAATTTTCTACTAATTTTTCCTTATTTAATTCCATTTATTGCTAATTATTTTTAATTACTTACATTTATCAAAATTCAGAAATTAAGTGGAAATAATTTAATTTTAACCTTTTATATTTTATGTAATTTATTTAGAATTTTCTGATAAATAAATATATTTTTCTGGAATTTTAAACTAATTTTAATTAATTATTTATCATTTATTCATTTCAGAATTAATTTTCAGATTTTTTTTTATTTTTCCGGTTTGGGCCGGCCTGCTAGCCTGGTCCGGTCCGCTGGCCATCCGGTCCGGTCCGGCAGCCAGGCCGGTCCAACAACATTTTCCCTTTTTTTATTTTTTATTAAATTATATTTCCTTCTAACCTTCATAAAATCTTCGTTTTAACTCCGATTGACCTCAAACCAGTTGCGTTTGACTCGTTATAACGAGACGCAACTTTTGGCGGTGGACACGTCATCACGTGTCCGGATGAGCCGTCAGGGGCCGCGCGTGGGCCCACGCGTCACCCCCTGAAATGCGTCCATCAGACCCGTTTTTTTCGATTTCAACCTAATTCCAACCTATTCCGGGCTAGATAATCTTATTCTAAGGCCAAAACGAAAATTTTAAACCTCCCCAAGTATGTAAATCCCTAATCTTTTGAGTTGTTTCAAGAGTATTCTCATCCTAATCCAATCATACCATCAAATTCATATTCATACACGTACATAGCAGCAAGTAAACAGTTACCTCATGCTTTTCAATTATAAACAAATACACATCTATAATATAAACAATTAAAACAAGTAAATCACATAAAATATATCATCAAGCATGCATGGATCGTACCCATTTGAGGGGGGAAGAGGCACCTACCTCGATTGACGATAGCGCAAATAGATTCGACGGACTAAAACTTGGGTTCGGTGCCTCGCCTTCCTTCTTCTTCTCTCTTTTTCTTTCTCTCTTCTCCCTCTTTTTTTTTCTTTTTTCCTTGCCGTGAGTGTGTGCGTGTGTATGGCTGAATGAAGATTTTTTTTTTGGTCGTAGTGTTATGCGTGTATGCGTATATATGGTGGGAGAGTTAGGGTAGATTTTAGATTTTCCCATTTTGTTTTGGTTTAGGTTTCCTAATGTAACTTAATCTTTATCTAGTTTATATTTATCTTTATTATCATCATTACCTTTTATTATTATTATTATTATTATTATTATTATTATTATTATTATTATTTTATTTAGTAATATTAATATATACGCATATCTACTATATATTTTTTATTTATTTTTTTCGCCCATAACACGATTGACACAGCTTGACGCAATTTTCATCATGAGTTATCGAAAAACAATTTTCATGTGTTTCTAACACATGGGTATGGTTACGTATATCTGACCACATACCCTGCCATTGACGAGAGACTCTAAGGCAATGGGTAATGTTGTTGTTGTTGTTTATGCACGTGAAGGAAATGCGTTGCCTGAGCAATCTCCAATGCCGTTCTCAAGCTTTCTTTAAGTGGAGACAGGGGAATATATCTTTCTTTGCATCTCTTGCACGGTCCTTCTTGAGGTCTGTACTCAAGAATTCAGACACAATCCAGCCATAATTTGGAGGCAGAAGACATGCCCCCATTAGATGTAGCACAAAAGGATGGCGCTGTCGCGATAACGTGTCAATCTCTTGTGCAAAGAAGTTGATCATATTCTCATTCGATTGGAATATATCAGGGAATATGCACTTCACAGCAAGGCCAAGTCCACTCCATCTTCCTCTAAAAACATCAGCTGTTGTTCTTTGAGTTGCTAGCCCTTGCAGTTAAATCTGTTTCAATATAAGCACAAAAGTCATGTTTCCAACAAATTCAATTGAATGAATAAGTGACGTGAACACTAGGGAAGAACCAACTGACCTCCTGAGGCTCAATGTACCAACCCTGCATCTTTGCTTGATCGATCAGGGCTGCAAGATATGGATCACACTGCATCGGTTGTGAAATTTGTTGATCAAAAACAGTGTTGTCACCACCATCGCCAGCGGAAATGAAGTGTTCTAAGTATCGACTTTTGCTGCCAGTTATAAGATCTAAGAAACCATTGCCTTGGGCTGCCTCAAGGCAGTGTTTTAAGTAATCTTGGGTAGTTTCCAGCCTCATTTTCTGCGCGCTTCTAACGTCTTTGTTCTTCTCTACTTCCAACTCTATTTTTGTCAACTTTAAAACCGAAGAAACCCCATCATTAACCATTGTCAAAAAATGGTCAAAAGTAATCCCACTTGAATGATTTCTTTGAGCCCAGTTGAGGAGAAAAATGCATTCCAATGTATGATTCACATTTCTGTGGCTATAAAGTTCACATTTTTACTTGATAAATATTTAATTTATTGATCCCCTTGCCAGCCTCTTCAAGACTGTTCATTCAACATAGAGTCTATAACTTCAATTGGAGAGGTATTATCAGGTCAAGTAATTTGAGACTGCATCTGGATCCTCTGCGATATTACCGTGCCTACTTCCTTGTCCAGTGACAAAACAATGTACAATAACAATAACAATCATACTCAGTATATTCCAACGACAGCAAAAGCTATCGCTAGGATCTGGGAAGAGTAAGAGCTAGGCAAACAATACCTCCATCCCGAGGGATGTAGAGTTTGCTAAAAGAAAACACACTGCGTGTGTTTTTAACAAATCTACGTTGTATTTACAACTGACAAGGAATTGGACAAATCTCTTGGCAGATGTTCTGGACTTCAGTGTACTACCTTGAAGGTTGTTTTCAACCTTCAAGTCTCAACCATGTTCAATACTTTATGTCAAATCAGCTTTCGTTTATCCCGTCGCATTGTCGATGAAGACTCTTGTTGTAACTTGAAAATAATTTCTCAAATCAGCTTTTGTTTCTTTTACTAAAGGGAAACTTGATCATTTTTCTCTTTGATAGTCGTACTTTATGCACATTTTTGTATAGATTAATTTAGATTCATTTAACGCTCTTTAGTTAATAATCGCACATATATAATTGGTAAGGTTGGTTTGGAGATAATTTTGTTTCGTTTTTATTTTTCTAGTTCTTTTTAATATATACACATAATGGGAAAAGATCTTTTATTACGCAATAGAATAATATATAACAACATCAAGCAGCAACAACACCACCATACTCAATATATCCCAACGACGAAAAAACCTATGGCTAGAGTTTGGAGAGGACAAGAGACAGACAAACAATACATCCATCCTAGAAAATTTGCTTCTAATGAGACCCAACTCTATATGTAATGACACAATAATAGGAATATGATTTGCTAGCATACTAGTAAATAGATTTAATATATACAAATAAAAAGCTTTCGATATTGAAATAGCCGTAACCGTATATAAATCAAGCACATCATTCACTAGGCTGCTACCCGATGATACAACTTGATTAAACATTAGCCTTTACAAGCTGACCGGTTTGTTCCCTTCTCTTCTGATCGGCAAAAAATTCTCTTGTCATCCTGATTTCCGCGTTATATCACTACTAGAAGCTCGTTAAGCTCAACATCAACTCGTAGAGGTTTTGCCACCTCCATTTTTTGCATGACGGTACAGAATTTGCGCGCCAAGGCATCACTTGACAGGGTAAAAGTAATGGAAAATTCTCAGTTAGGAGTGCATACTTGATGCGACTCCCGTCCCCACCACAGGGTATTGCCGAGGAGTCTAAGTGGCAAAGACTGTGGAGCTTGAAGGGTCCCCTGCGTGGTAACCATTTACTCTAGAAGGTTAGAAATAAAGTACTCCCTACAGTCTTATTTCTGTTTTCAAGACATCTCGCAGCTCGAAGTATTTGCTTACATTGTGGTTTGGATGGCGCGGGTGAATTACATGAATTGCGTGACTGTTGGTGGGCAAGGCGGGTATGGAAGCTACTTGTTGGCCGCAGGCACTGGGACTCTTTTTTTGGTGTTCTGTCTATGGTGGAATGGGTTGATATGAACCTGGTTCGACAACTAAATAATGAGGAATTAAAATTTGACTGGAAATACGTGTTTCGTGAGGCAGCCTATGGCATTTGGTATCGACGGAATAAAGTTTTCTATGATGATACTTGGTCTGAGACATCACCTGCACTATTTGTGAAGACATTATTACATCGAGTACACATACAATCTATTGTTTTTTCACCCACGTTCGATAGCAGTTGTAGCCGTGATGTATAGTTTTTGGCATAGAGTGGTCTATCCTTTTAACTGATGTACATACTGTTTTATTGAGTTATAAATATATGCGATCGTCTTTCGAAAAAAATAGCCAATTTAAGTTGATATGTAAGATTTGATACATATTTATGTATCGTGTTGTTATATGTTTACTTTTTAATAGGGAATGATGGATAATATGTAGATAGTCACTTTTGCTAAAAAAAATTTCTTTTATTCCTGATATAATCTTTTACATATATGTTTGACTGAGACACAAAGAATATACGCACGATGACACCAATTGCATTATTGAAATATAAGACTTTTTTCATAGTTAAATATCAATATTCATTTCATCTATAATGCAAAGTTTTAGAAAATATAATCATATTATATTTTTTTCCCCAAGGACAAATACGTTTAAAAGACACATTCTGAACATAGTTAAATTTCTAAAAATGTCATCAGACATACCGTTTTTTCTAAATTCCGAGAGGAAAAAGCTTAAGAATTTTTTTTTCTCAAAAAACTTGTTAAATTAGATATTGATATTAACAGACAAGGTTTTGATGTTGACTAATTTAAGAGTCAATGTTAAAGTATTTCATTGATTTCACCATCTAAAGTTATTGTTAAAAGTTTTCTCTCTCTATGTATATTTTACATTTTTAATGTCAGTGTGCTCTTTATAGACATTATTAAATTATAGTAGCACTTCGATTCATAAATTTTTAACATTGCCCCCTAGACTAAATTTGCTCTATTATATACATACAATATATATATAAATATTTAAAATTACATTGGAATTTTATTTATTTTCAAAAATAATATGTCGTGTCTCACAGAGATATAACCCGAACACCTATACATTATCAAATCCATTCCCTTATCCCAGTCCCTTCCCTTATTAAAAAGTTCTTCAG
>AP025052.1:3308133-3326802 GCA_036186865.1 Eustoma russellianum
CCCCCCCCCCCCCCCCCAAGTATTAATTGGTTAAGGTGTCATAACCATTAAATTTGAGTGGTGTTATTGATCTGTTCAACTCTTAAGTTAGTGATACAAATCAAATGGCCCTAGGTTGAAATTTGTGGATCTGTTAATTGCAGAACTTGCCCTTGGTCTCGTTGCTACTACAAATCATCCCTCTCCCCTCTCTCCCCCAACGCCATCCAACCATACCTCATTTTCCTTCTTTATTACCCCCTCTTATAGAACTCTAACTGTGAAGGGAAGAATGGTACAACCTGGTGTACGTATACATGCTTTTTTAAATTAACACAAAGCTGTATCAATTGTTGTTCCCACAAACATTACGTTTGACTGGTTGTGGACCCCAGTTGGGATCCAAGTCTGTGAAATAAACCAAATGGCCCTTGCTTCAAGTTTGTGAATCTATGCTTGGAGAACTTGCCCCTGGTTTTCTTTACTACATTTCCCCCCCCCCCCCCCCCCCCCCCCCCCCCGCTCGTCACCCACCCACCGTAAACCGCCACATCTCCCTTTTCTTTGTCACCTCCATTGTAGAACTGTAAACTGTGAGGGGGAAAACTGGTACATTCTTGGTGTATGTAGTCTTTATGAAATTGAATAGCTCTTTTTTCCCCCTCATTTCTCTGGGTTCTTGTGTCTGTGTGTGAGTCTGTGTGCCTGTGTACGTGTGTATTGTGCCTTCTTTAGCTTTTTCTGTTGCTTTGTTATTATATCACCAAATTTCTCTGGTGCAGGAGAAGACTTTTTGACATGATAAATGACCTGCCCACTGTATATGAAGTTGTGACTGGGGCATCCAAGAAACAATCTAAAGAGAAGTCTTCCCATTCAAATAACAGCAGCAGCAAATCCCAGCCAAAAGCAGAGGTATAAAACTTTTAAGCATTGCTTTGGTTTAGTGGCCATATTTTTATGGTAAAACCTGTCATTCTGTTTTGCCTTCAAGCCCCATGAATATGATGGGACCGTTGTAAGACTAGTATGACTCACAAGTATGCGAAAGGGATAAGCAGGAAAGTACATTAAGTTGGTGCTTGTTAACTTTGCGTCATATGATATGTTATAATGATTGAATAATGATTCTGTTGCTTATACATATCTTGCGAAATTATAACATACATTGACCAGTGTTCTGGTATTCTGAGATTATTGTGATGAGTTATTATACTAAATCTACTCTATAGAAATTAATGTGGTGGCACTTTAAGTGTATTGCTTTATGTTTCATCTATATATATCTTCACATGCTTGCAGTTTGGAATGTTACTACTAAATTAGAAACCTCATTCTACTATTGTTAGAACTGTATGCAACATTAAATATGTTGCTAGAATCATTTATGAAAGGAGGACTGGAAAATGTGGTAGCAATGGATCAAGTATGAAAATGAGTTACTAAGTCGAATGACCTTTTCATCAGGACTGGTGTTTGGAAGAACTTCAAGAAGTTTATGTAAATGCTAGTTAGCAGTTCATACACACACGCACACGCACGCGCGCGCACACACACATACACACATATATATACATACACACATACATACATGTATATATATGTGTGTGTGTGTGTGTGTGTGTGTGTGTAAGGATGCATCAGTCATCTCAATTATTTAATTTTTGGGAACTCTAAAGGGCATGTGTAGTGGTGGACTCCTGTGTTTGTCTGCCTACAGTACCTTATAGCTGGTCCATTGGTTTCGACGTCTTGGATATTGTAATGGCGGGTAGGGATTATATGATGGCAAACTTTTATTAGAGTCGTCTAGTTATGCTGCTTATGAAGTTCTACCCTTTATTGGTTTCTCAACCTATGTGTGGATTAAATCTACATCCGGTGTCTTGGAACAGCGTGCCTCCGTTACTGATGTGAAGAATTCAAGAGGGCAATTAAATGAGGATGACGAGGATGATTTGGAAGACCAAAATGAGGACGAGCCTGGAGAGACATTATGTGGAGCTTGTGGTGAGAGTGATCCACTGGATGAATTCTGGATTTGTTGTGACATTTGCGAGACATGGTTCCATGGTAAGTGCGTCAAGGTCACCCCTGCGAAGGCTGAGTATATTAAGCAGTACAAATGCCCCTCTTGCAGCAACAAAAGGGCCCGCCCTTAACTGTAGCTACCCCATATGCTCCTGAATAGATCTGATGTTTAATCTTATCTTTGTCTGTCCAGCATTAGGCTGTGCCCTAGTCTAAGTACTTGTAGGATCAGTATTTTCTTGGATTTGTTTTCGCAGGAGGTAAGAATGCGTCGATTTTGGTTCCAAAAACGACTTCTTGTTTGTTTATACATAAAAATTGGATTTGGGTACTTGGATGTTTGTTAGCATTTTCCCTGCTTCATTCAAGGATTTTCATTCTGATTGTTTGACTATAATTTAGTTCACCACCTTCACGGAGGAAATCTTTTTGTTTGTGACAAACTCTATCCCAGAGACTTACGGAATAAACTGTTAGCCTAGTCAAGGAGCAATTATAACTATGATTTGATATTGGATGTTAAGTAATGGGATAATTACATTTTGAAAGTGATGAACATGTTTCCAATATGAAGGTTGGAATTTGTTTAGGTGGCGATTTTAATTGTCTTAGGTCTTTTTTTTTTTTTTTGGGATGGCATGTTTTGCAATTCTTCCCGCTAGATCTTTGATTAATCAAAAGCATCTCCCCAAGAAATGTTCCAAAAAAGAAAAAGGGGGGGGGGGGGGGGGGGATGCATCTCCTTATGGGTACAATACTCTTGTCTTCCAACTAACCCAAATTCTATTATTTAAACAAACAGAAAAAAAGGGACCGCCTTACATTTTTTTTTTATTTCAATAGTATTTCTTAGCTGAGAAAGAAACTTATACTCGGAATATTAATGAATAAAAAGATGAAATATAGTGTACTAACAAAAAATTGTGTCCCGGGATATCATGATAGCATTTTCAGAGCAAATATATATTATTTTTTATGCTATTTTCCATTGCTCTTATATTCGGGAAAGGATTCCCTGACCGCTGAATGTCTCACCCCCTTCGTGACCCCTTGCCACGTGGCAGGAGGGGAGGTGGTGAGACTAGGTGGGGAGTCACCCGCACCCAGTCTCACCCCTCTCCTGCTGCCACGTGGCAGGCGGTCACGGGGAGGGGTCAGGTGATCCCAATCGTTATATTCCTCCTGGTGCTCTTTTTTCTTTTCTTTTCTTTTAAGTACATGAATACATTTAAGATATAGCATAAATAAATACATTACCATAACACGTGAAATAAACTATTATACAAGAAGCACCATAATAGATTAATTGAGAAGAGGTGTACTTGCGGAGTTATGAATCCAAGAGTATAATTACTTCCTTTATAATTAAGTAAGAGCGTGTATGGAAGTATCATGCGGGGTTGGTATATATTTAAGAGTTATTACTGCGTCCAGTTTTATGGTACATTCATATTCAATCGTTTTAATTTACAAGTGATAATATATATACATACATATATATATATATGTATTGTGTACATATAGAGCCGGGGGTCTCACTGGAAGCAGACTCTCTATCCCTTGGGATAGAGGTATTGTCTGCCTACCACTTACCCTTCCTATACCCTAACGATAGCTTTTGTTGTCGTTGGGATATACTGGGTCTGGATGATGATGATATATATATGGATTGTAATTACGAAACTAATATTTCATGTGAACTATTATATTTCATTTGATTAATATTATCAAATTATTGTGATATTTTAGCACTTCTTCACTCTGACTTAGAAGGGACCGGATCTTTTCATCGCCTCCACTCTCATTCCATTGTCCATCGTTCGACACGTGGCAGTAAGAGGTGGTGAAGTTAGATGAGTGTCACCCGCATCTAGCCTCACAACCCCCTTGCTGACACGTATCGAACGGTGGGCAATGGAGTGAGGATGGAGACGGTGAGGAGATCCAATCTCGACTTAGAAGCGCACATCTTTAAATATAAGTAGCATTTTTCCTACCCAACACTCAAATTCAGGGAGGAAAAAATGGAGGGATGGGCGTGTGGACGGGTTAGAATCACCTCACCCACTTTTTCCTCACCCCACACGTCATCGCGCGACACGTGACAGCAAAGGGGGTGATGATACTTGAGGGTCATCTGTATTTAGCCTCAGAAACCTCTCTGCTGCCACGTGTCACGCGGTAATGCGTAGGGTGAGGAAAAAGTGGGTGAGGTGATCTCATCCCGAGGTGGACGCTGACCTGGAAGCCAAACGAAAGAGATTGTCGTAAAAATGCTTATTACCAACGAATTATCAGTAAGAATTGGGTTTTAGTACATAACAGTAAAATGAACCCATTATATGTCCTCCACGATCAACTCTCCAAGCCCAGTTATTCATAACAGCCAGACGATGGCGCGCAAGAAACCTTCGCCGGCGGTGAATAAGCCGGTCAGAAATTCAAACCAACTGAAAGGAGTTGAAAGGTCTGCCTACTTCGCCCGGAGAGAAGCTGCTAAGGTGCTACGAAGCGTGCTCCAAGGCGACGCTAATCGCCGAGCCGTCGCCTCCATCAAGTCCCTAGTTTACAGCCCTTCAGTGAGGAACAAGAGAGCTACTTATGCTTTGGTCTGTCAAACCCTAAAATGTAAGCATGAAATGGTAAATTCTTACTACCACCGTTTCTTGTTACATTTCATTTGTTGGTGCTGCTCAATTATGATGTTCCTGGAATTGAGTGAGACCATTGTCATCTTTTTTTTTCTTTGTTTCTTCTTCGGCGGGGACAAGATACAACTTTGCATTGTTGTTTATATAGCTACATATTTATGATTTAGGTGTGTATTTTTTTAGTGTCATGTGCTCGATATAGGTCTGTGCGATGACAGCTGCCACTAAACAATTTAGTTTACTGCTCAGTACTGCAGTGTTTCCCCATCATGTGAACGCAGGAGGAATGAGCAAGTGATTCTTTTTTTTTTCTGGGAGAAATATATCCACTTATTATGATTTATAAGCGTAAAGCGTTTGATATAACTGCTTGCGAGTGAATTTATATTGATCGATTAGTGAGGATATTGTGTAAGTATATCCTTAGGATGTTTTCTGCTGTATATGGTTAACGATCTGGCCTTTTTCCTGGTTATATATAGTCAACTGTGAATATGTAGCCTAACTTGGGTAACGATATATTGAAGAGCTGAATGGTAGACCACTTTTGAGATGCATCTTGCAGACGCAGGGTCAAGGGAATTGTCTAGGCTGTTTAGGCAGTATAGCCAGCGACCTTACCTTATATTTTTGCAAGAGGATTTAGCTAATTGTTAAGTCCATAAATATATGAATACTATTCTCTCTATAAGTGAGATGGTAATTTAACTTAAACGATGGCAGCAATATTTGCAACAAGACACATGGAACGAAAAAAGAAGACAAAAAAAAGTTACATTAGTTATTGGGTGCTCAACTTGTAATTGAAAATGGAAAGCCCATCTGCTCTATTTTATGAAGCAGTACCTTACTATACGAACCCTTTTACATTGTTAGGAAGAGTATCCTCATTGGCTGATATATATCTTCTTTTTGTGTTTTCCACAGATCTTACTGTAATCAAAGATTTACTAAAGGCTGCTAACGTGTTGAACAAAAAGTGGAAGGTGCGTGGAGTTTTCTGCTATCTGCAAAATGGTTCCTTCATCTTTCGGTTACTCTCTCTCTCTCTCTCTCTCTCTCTCTCTCTCTCTCTCTCTCTCTCTCAAACTTGTCAATGAGGATAATGAAGTGGAAAAAGATGCTTTTTGTGTATCTCAAGGAAAATATTCTGTTTACTTTTTCGGCCATAACAACCTAATAATTTTTTAGTTTCTCAGCTCATGTATTGGCTATTGACTGCATTGCATTTCCTGTTTGATTTGCAGAGGCAAGAGGAGTTAATCTATATAATTACATATGATATTCTTTTTGGTCAGGTATTTGTTTTGCCAGCTTTTATGTATATGCCATTCTTCTTGAACTGTCTGTTTTGCTGCATTTCTTATGTGGTTTGGATGGGATGCACTCATGGGATGGTTCTTAGAGACAAAAAATGAGCATGAGACACAATCTTGCAATTGGCATTTGCAATGAGTTTTTACGCAATAGTTGTCGAGACAATATTTGATTAATGGACAGATTGAAGAATGAAAGTCAAAGCAATTCACTTGAGCCTTATTCCCACTAAGTAGAACGGCAGATAAAATATTTTCATAATGTATCGGGTGAGTATTTTCTATCCCATTAAGCGTTCCTTTTTCTAATCCATCCATTGGGATCATGTAATGTATCGGGTGAGTGTTTTCTATCCCATTAAGTGGCCCTCTTTCTAATCCATCCATTGGGATCATGCCATATTTATCCATTTGAAGAGACTTGAATACATGTGACATGTTCCTATTAGGTGGGCTAGAAGATGTAATAGAAGATGGGTTAGAAGTTCTGCTCTCTAAAGTATATGTTTTCTGTAATATAATGGAACAGATTATGTGATTGGGGACAAATTACACATAAATTGTCGAATGATTAAGAAACTTTGGATTATCACATGTGGAACACTTGGTGTAAGTTGCTGTACCACCATGGGATGGAAGCAGGAAGGATTGGGGGCTCTCAGTAACATATGTAGCTAATGATATCTGCAAAGACAACAATACACGTTTATGAGTTGCCCTTCTGGGCTGGAAAAGATACATCCATGAACGGGATCAGAAATTTCCACTCCAACTATACTATTTCTTTTGGATTTGGAGAAGTAACATATCTTTTTAGGAAAATGTAACTTGAGTTTTCATACTTTTTACTCACAAGACAAAATATCTAACATATTCTGCATCAAAAATTATGCAACCCAACTTTAGTTCTTCTTACTTTTTACTAACAATACAAAATATCCAATATATTCTGCATGATAACTTATGCAACCCAAATAACCTATATGCTTTAAAGTTCTTGTCCTGTCACTAGGAATATTTCACATCTAAATGCAACCACCTAGAGATGAAAGCCATAAACTGATTCTGGACTGCAGTTGCAGAAAATAATCTTGTGTTTATCGAAATATCCACAGTATGAGGCTAATTTTCTGACCCTCTGGACCAAAACTTCTGAATCCTTTGTAAACGTTCCTGAGGGAAAAATTACATTTTCTTTATTTTGCTCAAACCGGTTTTCTCATTTCATGTTAATTTCCTCTGCTTGTGTTTCATTTCTTAGTGGTTCAATGCATCATTGCATGAGCATTTGTTGTACTATATTTCCGCTTGGTTGGATTTGGCTCAATCAACTTATGAATGGATTACTGTCTTTGCTTAGAATCAAACAATCATTAAAATAGATTTTTGCTGAATTGTTGTTTTCTGTTAATTTGAGCTTTTACCCTGCACAGGATACATCATCACAAGGTGAAGCAGAAAACTTTGTCCTGCTCAGTAGAGATAAGCTGAAGGCAGCTCTTTCAAAGATTTTGGACAAGAAGGGAGTGCAGAACATTGAAGACTTGATTCCACTTGATCATTTCTCCAGTGTGTATCTTTAATTCTTCCAGTTCGTAGTGTCTCTGTCTACAGTGTTGTTGTCATATCAGATTTACTTGACTCTTTATGCTGCAGATTTAAAACCTCGTTACATTCGTGTAAACACTCTGAAAGTGGATATGGAGTCTACCTTTCATGAATTGAAAAAACAGTATGAGGTAAGATTACCCCAGGTACCTCTTTTTGATTCATTTTTATTTATTATTTCCTTTAGAGGATCCAGTAAACCGAGTCCTTGTTAGTCTACAAATGGGAGCCACTCTAAACCCAGTGTCCTGTAAATCTCAATGAAGACTGGATCAACAGTCTCAAATTCTGTTTTCTTCTCACCTGATATTCCACTACTGACAGAAGGCTGGGTTAGCTGGCTTATATCTGCACTGGCCCATCAGCTCACACTTACCTTTTAGTCTTCATCAGGACGTAGGAGTTCAAATTCAAATAGACAGGTTGGATGGACTTCCTTGTTTTGTTTTGACAAGGCAGTTGCAGTTCTTATCGAACAAATTCCATTTTATATGTCTATCCATATCTGTAACGTGCTGCAAGTAATATTTGTCGAAAGAAACATATATATACAGGCATGTCTGTTTATGGGAGATTGTGTGTGCACATACATCTGCTTCTGGAGACAATCAGGAAACAATTTTTTTTACATTTTAATTCTCTGCTTAGAAGGCTTTTTTACTAGTGAATCTCTCAAAGCCCTTGCCTTTGCTTCTCCTTTAAAACTATACAGCAAACCGCAGCCCCAGTCATCATTTTAATTTCTGTAATCTCAGCATGGGAAAGCAGAGAAGCAATTTTTGACTTTATGACTTGCACACTTCCCGTCTTACGTTTTGCGTGATTCTGAAGATACGATACACTCGATAGAATGGTATATCTTGTCCATAGAAGGACTATTAAGCGATTGAATATTAAGTAGCAATGCTAGATATACTAATAAAATTAAAAAGGAATCAAAAGGTTTAATAATTTTGTTGTTTGACTTGTTTTCCTGATAACTTCGATTTTATTGTACTTCTTGCTCTGTTGCCCGTGATTGATAGGTTCAAAAGGATGACCTAGTGCCTGACTTACTGTTGCTACCACCTGGTACTGATTTGCACAATCATCCTTTGGTTTTGAATGGACATATATTCATGCAGGTAAGATTTAGTATCAAATATTTCACTAGTCATATTACATGATTGTGGTAAGACATCCATCATATTGATGTCGCTTTCTGTCTTCTTCTTTTGCTGCTTTTTATCCTCCTTTCATAGGGAAAGGCGAGCTGCATGGTCGCAGTAGCTCTTGGTGTCAAGCCAGGGTGGCAGGTGAACTGATTACTGTTCGTGTTTCATATCTCGGTTATCTGGATAAGCTATTAGTGTCTGAGTAGGTGAAGCTTCTTATCCTCATCTTTCACTCATTGTTGCTTAAATATTTGGTTGAAGGTTATAGATGCTTGTTCTGCACCTGGAAACAAAACTATCCACCTGGCTGCTTTGATGAAGGGAAAGGGTGAGATTATAGCATGTGAACTCGACGAAAAAAGATTTGGGCGTTTGAAGCATACTGTCAGACTTGCTGGTGCTTCGAGTATCCTTTTGGTGTTCCTTTAAATTCTCTCTGAAGATATTGAATGATATGTGGGGGAGTTGCTAGCTTGTTGTATTGGTCCCGTTAACTTATGTATTTAATGGTGATCAACTCCAGATCTGTCCGACCTTTTACTGCTATGTAATATTGACGCTGTTCTACCAAGATTCTGTTAAACATATACCAAGATGCTAGTTGTTTCTTTTCCTTTACATATTATTTAATTGAGAAACTTAACTTCCTGGATAGATGTGAAAGTTAAACACATGGACTTCTTAACTCTAGATCCTCAAGTTCCTTGTTACTCAAAAGTAAGTTACACGTTATTTACCTGTTTTGTTACTCAAATTAGTATACTTTCTCTTTAAGCCAGATATTACACATGCACTTCATGGCCTTCTTGAAAAGCGAAACACAATTACAGGACACTATATGTGTGTGCCGATTCCATGAAATAGTTGTTTAGCTGTATCGACTGATAATAGATTTTTGGTATATTGATTTCTATTCTCCCGTTAAATGAACCTGGATGAAATAAGTGAGCCTCCTTAATTAATGCCGACATCCAGAATATAGCAAGATAGATCATATAATCAAACTGGATACCTTGTTTGGGTTTGTGAATTTCAGATGATCATAAGGTCCTTTCTTTCTTTCTTTTTTTTTTTTTTTTTTTGGATCATAGACTTCTTACATTTCTCTTCTTTGCATCATGACCTTGTACTATTACAGTCTGGTGTTTCTAGATCATTCCTTGTCATCTGTTTAACAGTTCAATGTTTCTTGCAGACTAATGCAATACTTCTAGATCCATCATGTTCTGGGTCTGGGACTGCTGTTGACAGATTAGATCATCTGCTGCCATCTTATAGCTCAGGTGTCCGTTCACCTTTACGTCTCTTTTTCAGTAACGCATCTTCGTCAATTTTTTTTTGTATGGAATTTGCATGAGTTGCAGAATTTTAGGACCTAGAAACATGGAACCTTGATTTACCATCATTTTAGTTTCTTATCTAGAAACTTACACGCATATATTTTTAAAGAAATACCATCTTCTGGGACCTGCCTGTAACCGTATACTTCATACTGTAGTCTGGACATGTACATCGCACCTTTGGTGGTTGTTTCTGTTCTTGCGTCAGGGGAGGTCGCCTGATTATACCGTCTGCTTTTGAATGAGAAATGCATATCAGCTCAATCTTTCCTTTCTATGCAGGAAGTCCTGTTGACGGCCCTGACATTCATCGGCTGAGAAAGCTTGCTGCTTTTCAGAAAAAAGTGCTGGAGCATGCATTTTCTTGTGAGTGCAAATTTTGATAAATTGTGTTTTCTTGTTTTTTCTGCATGCTCCTTCCGACACTGTTTTCAATCGATCACGTCCCCAATTCTGTTTCTTGCTTTATCTTTTAAAATGTGAAAGAATTGAGGCGTACAATCTCAACCTGATTTATGTTGTAGTTCCTGGAGTTCAAAGGATAGTTTACAGCACATGCTCCATTCACCAAATTGAAAACGAAGACGTCATCCATTCTGTACTTGCTGTTGCTGCATCCCATGGATTTCAACTCCAGACAGTATTTCCTGAATGGCCACGCCGTGGTAACCCAGTTTTTGATGGATGTAAGTTTTGCTTAATGCCTATCATCTGTTTTGTTGTAGAATCACAACCGTAACTACCTTTGAGAATGTGAAATTGAGCAAATTTATCAGGTCTCATGGTTTCATGCATCACATTGATGTTCTTTTCCATGTTTGTTCCAAACCCCTTGTTCTCTTGCAGCTCAACATTTGCTGAGAACTGATCTGAAAGAGGATGGTGAGGGCTTTTTCATCGCATTATTTGTTCGGAAAAGGAATGAAAATGGAGAGGGGGAACTCCCTGGAAAGGCAGATGCAGCCATGAATGACATTCCCAAGAATGAAGTTGTAAAGAACAAAGGTCCACCTAGGAATTTTTTCTTCTCTAGCACAATGAGACTCTTGTTCCCTTTTAAATTTCAGACAAAAGGATTCCGCAAGGAATAGGATCCTCGACGGCTTCTCATGCCGCATTGGACATTTTTATATATTTATCTGATCTGTTTTTTTTTTTAATAAAAAGAAATTCATTACGACTACGCATACTATCTTATTACATGGCTCCCTCCGAACCACCTGAATTGTTGGAACAGCAGAACCGATACATAAGATACAGGCTACATAAATTACAGAAACATAAATTATCTGACCTCCTCCAATCATATCACCACGGAATTTCAATTTATATTAATACGAAGTGAGAAAAAAAAATGAAGTAGAATTTCCTCATCACACTTGGCATTTATTCCCAAATAACCCATACCCCCACTTCACAATTTTAATGTGATCTTAATCATTTATCCTTCTGACTTGTAATTTCTTAGGATGCCGTGAGACCATGACCGACTAACGGTTCATGGGGATAGACACCGAATGCAGACGAGCCACTGAATATCAACTAGGAAAATAAACAACAGTTGATTGCTTGTTCTACACATCTTTAAGGTTTTGATTTTTCCCCCCCGTTATTGCGCCCGTTTCATTTTTGTCATTGCTGTTATGTGATGATAATTTGCTTTACACGATTCAAACAGGTTAACGAATTTTTAAGTGAGCCGATGTGGCACCCGACTGTAGAGAGTCAAGCTAGCGGAACGTTTAGATTTGACACGGCGGGGTAGAAGGGGGGGGGGGGGGAGGGTGCGGAGACAATAAGACTGGTATACAGAAGCAAAGCAAAACACAGAGTTGTTCCATTACATTGCATGTAACAGCAGCAACTACATAAGCATAACATCCACTAAAGACCAGAAATGAACCACAAAATTTAAAAAAAAAAAAGAGAAAGGCAAAGCATCTCTCACACCTACTTCTACTTATTCCATTACCCAAGCAGATCTATGCCAAAATACTCATGAAAATCCTCACGGTAAAACTCAGGCAATCTTAACTTCAATTGTCTTAGGCTTCTTAGGCTGAGGAGGAGGCAACTTCTCCACAGTAACACTCAGTACCCCGTCTTGACAAACAGCGTTGATCTTATCGGTATTGGCATTCTCAGGCAACACGAATTTCCTCATAAACTTACCAACCCTCCTCTCCATTCTCACATACTTAGCCCCTTCTTTTTCCTCCTCCCTTTTTCTCTCTCCACTCACCACCAGCACATTGTCATCCTCCACCTGCACTTTGATGTCACCGGACTTCAATCCCGGCATATCAACGATGAATTGGTAGGCATTAGGGAGATCCTTCACGTCCGCCGGCGTGGCAGCCATTGCCTTGGCGTCTCGGACGTATGTCCTGGTCGGAGCGCTGACGGACTTGTCGGAATCGTCCACTGCATCGATCACGTGCTGGAGAGTGTGGAAGAGGGGTGCATCGAATCCTAGCAGCCGCATATCCATCTTGATCCTGAGATGCTTTCTTAACAAACGCTTGAATGTAAGTGCAGAAATATGCTGAAATACGATTTTGCAGACGTATAACAAATTTGCGGAGCGGTGGCGGTTAATATAGTGGTGGAGGGTGATTAGAGGAGGGCCTGGAAGTTTCTAGAGAGGAAAAGGAGAAAAGGGAACAGATAGTAGCAAATTTCTAGGACGTTCGGACCATTTCAGCGGCCATTCTAGAACGTGGAAGAACGTACTTCTATATCTTCCTTCGCATTAAACAACAATAATTGTTCTTATATAATCAACAATATAAATGTTCCTATTTCCAATAGAGTGCAGAAAATATTATTTTTTGATTTTAGAATATGATGGAATAAAGTAAAATGATTCACTAAATTGGTTGCACGTAGTAGTTGATCGAGCTTGGCGCATCATTATTGGTCATTGGGAGACAACCTCTGTGTGTTTCTAACACATGAATATGGTTGCGTACATCCGACCTCCATACCCTGCCATATGTGGGAGTCTCTAAGGCAATAGGGTAATGTTGTTGTTGTAATTGTTTTTATATAAGCACTAATTATTTTAGGTACATTTACAGAGTTAGTACTGGTCTCATTATATGTGTATGTATGACATATACAACTATCGTTTTACGAAGGATATACTAAGTCTAGTATTTGGTTTACATTCTATTTTTTTAATTGATGTATTATTAATTTGAACGTACACAGATAAGAAAATACATATTGAAAAGTTTGAATTTAATGTATGGGAGTAGCTAAATCCACGGGACCAGATCTTCTCAGCACAATTAACTCACTCACTTCTCCACAGTACAATACGTGACAGCAGAAACAATTCCTTCACCCACTTCCCCACCGCACAATACGTGACAGCAGAAGGAGGTTGGTGAGGATAGATGAGAGTCACATGCATCTAGACTCACCATCCTCTCCTACTGCCACGTGGCCTCACCACCCTCCCTTACTGCCACGTGTCGTGCGATGAAAAAGTGGGTGAGAGAATTATGGGTGAGTCGATCCAAACTCTAAATCCACACCCTAATCTACTGGTCCTTTCTTTTTTAAATTCTTCAAGGATACATATGTAATTTACATTTTTTTGAAAGAAAAAAAATGTGTAATGTAATTCTTCCACATCTATCATTTCTCCGGTAAAACAACACCTCACAACCCCTCCTTGGTGTCCCTTAAACCGCCGACCAGCTGCCCATCCCAGCCCTTCCCCTGCCAACCCAAACCCAGAAGCCTCCTCCATCACCAGAAGCTATGCTTAATTGAAAATGAAATGAATTGTTGATAATTATGCATAATGCCTTTTCACATTAAGCACCTTCTTTGTTATTATATACCTGGTTCTTGAATTCATCAAACAGTAAATAAAATTAGATTTAGGTGCTTACTTTTTTTGATAGAGCTTCTTGTTTCTAGACATCAGCCTATTCTAATGGTTTTTAACTGTTATTATAATCAGTTTTTTTATTGTTATTATAATCAAACTGGACTTCGCTTAATCAAGGATTATTTATGCTTCGAAATACTTCTATTCTGAAATTAAGTGCTCACGAGGAGAGAAGGCCGTGAAGGACATTCAGCTTCCACAAAAAGTCGCAAGAAATTAAACAAACAGTTACCTTATTATCTTAGAGGCTCCTGTCTATGGCAGGATATGAATGAGGTCAGATGCATGCAACCATACTCATATGTTATAAACACACAGATGTTTTCAGATGACCCATAATAAAAATTGTGTCAAGCTGTATCGATCAATTGATACTTCACAATATAAGAAACACACCCAATTTAATGATACCAACTTCTTTCCATTCAATATAACTAATCCATCATGATATCCGAGCCAAAGGGAAGTTTAATTGGATTTCAGAACAAAGGACGGGTATATTTCTTAACCTGCAGGGGGCTTATGACATCTTTCCATTAGGTAAAGGGTAGTACATGTGGGGGAGTGGGGGGAGGCAGCAGAGCTAAACCCCAGCTTCCACCAGGTCCAGCATACATTAGTTGACCTTCCTGGTCTTTTACCTTGAACCACCTTCTGGACCATCGATGCTACAAGTGGTCAATCCAAAGTCCGGTAGTTTCACAAAAAGCTTCCATTGTTTACAGAGACTGACACTTTAGCAACTCACTAAGGCCGAATCCGAGCATAAACTGAGTTTTCACGGCCACTATTTGCTACATCAGAATCACAAAGCTATAAACAATCATGTCCACAAGGCAGATTTACCAGTGTCTAAGGAGATCTGAAAGCAGCGACACCAGTATAAAATATCTTGCAGACTTGGGATGAATAACGGTTGAAAGATCTACGTAAGAGATTTGCCAGCCCATTCTCTTTGACGCCGTTTTTCTTTGGCTTGCATCTTGTTAAATTTCTCTTTTCCTTTTTCAAGAAGAGGATCATGCACCACATAGTCATTTGGATCATCACTCCGAGACATTTTATCCTGTGAAACCAATCAATGAATACATGAATCAATATAAGTTGGCATACATTTTTTTAATCATTGAGTTCAATATAAGTTCGTATACTTCAATGCAAGTGAAAATTCGTTGATGCCTCCTTGGGCTGGAAAATCATTCTGTCATGCATGTCGTGTACTCATCTAACATGCTACGACATGATCCAAGAGTTTTGCAAACAACAATAAAACTTAAGCGGCATCATCTAGCTCCCCATTACAACGGCTGAACTATTGAAAAGTGATACTGTGAATGAAAGCAAAAGCTCTTACCAGATGGCGTGAAAATCATGATACAGATCAGTAAATCTAGTAACACGATACTCTACATCACCTCAACACAGTATAAATTAGCTGCTGGACTAACATCAACCAAGAGCTCTTGAGCCACTCTTTTGGCAGCAGAAAATGCAGAAGTATCTTAAGACACCATAACAGGACTCAAAGATACCATCCTGACTGCATGATGATTCAAAGGCACCAGAGCACATCACAAATCATGAATTTAGCCAGAAAATTTTCTCCACATGCTCGCCAATCTACTAAAGAATTACTTTTCTCATCCTATATCACTATATACTTGGGAAACAACTAATGGTTGCTAAAGACTACTTAACTATGAAAAGACTTGATTAGCATAGAATCCCTGCATTGTTCAGTCATCAAACAATTCTGTCAAGCACTCCGTTTGCATGCAATGAAATACCTAAAATGCATTAGGGGGAACGAATTGATTTTGTCTATGCTGAAGTACAACTCTAACCTATAGATGCACACAACAACAACAACATTACTTCATTGCCTTAGAGGCTACCGCCTATGGCGAGGTATGGAGGGGTCGGATATACGCAACCATATCCATGTATTAGAAACACACATGTCGCGGCCCAGTTACTTTATTTCTCAAATTAATTTAAAATAAAACTTGCCGCTGATGGTTCAAACGTTTGACAGGTGTAACACCAAGCCAAAAAGATAGGACATTTATTATTTTCCAAATGCATTTTCCCAAGGGTTTAAATCCAGCAGCAAGTGAGATACTAACGTACCTTGCCAGGATCAGGAGCAAATTTTAGCTGTGAGACCATCCAATCCGAGGTCTCTTCTTTGTCGGTAGCATTTACGTCTTTGAATCCATTAGATTTGGAAGAAAAGGCAGCTTTGAATCTCTCCAGTTTTTCAAGCACCTAACAGTCATGAAAACGAGTACTTAGAATTTCTGACGCATCAGAGTGTAAACATCAGTAATGAGAAAAGAAAAATTGGTTAGAGAACCTAATTTAAAAGGTTGAGACTTGAAAAAGAAAAGTAATTTCACGATCTCAACAATTTATTAGCCTTAAATGAATTGGACAGACCAAAATAAACAAGTAAACCTAAACAAATAAAAACCAGCCAAGCAAATAGCAGTTCAGGGTCAACTTGAACAGTTTCTGCAAAACTAGTCATCAGATATTATAAGTTTATTCCCCCCCCCCCCCTCCCCAACCTTTCATTTTTCTTTGTCCTTTTTTTTACCCGTTTTCATGGTAGAGGGGCACGCAAATAGCGATGGGGTTCAACAAGAAAATGCTTACTAATAGGAAGTCAGTGACCTTTATATCCCCCCCCCAACCCCACCCCACCGGCTGGAAATAAAAAAGGCCTTTCCCTTTTTAATATAATAATAAAGTAAACAGTTACACTAGTACAAGATAAAAAAGAATGCTCGCTCAGTCTCCAACAATTATCCCCCACCCCAAAACAAAAGAAACCGAGCAGTCTCCAACAATTATCCCCCACCCCAAAATAAAAGAAACACGCACCCCACCGGCTGGAAATAAAAAAGGCCTTTCCCTTTTTAATATAATAATAAAGTAAACAGTTACACTAGTACAAGATAAAAAAGAATGCTCGCTCAGTCTCCAACAATTATCCCCCACCCCAAAACAAAAGAAACCGAGCAGTCTCCAACAATTATCCCCCACCCCAAAATAAAAGAAACACGCACACACACGCGCACAGGAAAATCCTATTCTCAAATTCTGGTAAAGAATTGGTAGTGCAAGAATGTTGATTCTTCTAGTTTGCAACATCAATCTCTTGGGGCAATAGCTGAACATAAATTGTTGACAAACATAGAGAACACAGAAGTATAAAACATCTCATGTAATAGCATACTTCATTTTCATGTCCTCCACGCCTCCGCTTCTTTTGCTTCTGGAGGTGTCTTTCTCGTTCCGCAGCCCCCAGCAACTGTAAGTCTGTATCAGCATTTACCATAAGTTCCCCTCTGGCTTCAGATCCTAGGCCTTTTTTTCTCAAAGACAACTTGTCAACTTTAGGTCTGTCCTCGCTACTTCTGACAGGGGACCTGCTTTGAGAAGAAAAATCCGGAATTATCTCTTCTAAGTTCTAAAGGTTGAATCTGGAAATAACAATATGAATAGTGCATGTAACACAAATGAAATTCGCAGGTATTCAAGCGTGTCTATACTCTGGCACAACTTGCGCATGTGGGTGAAAACTCAAGTACAACTCACACATGTTCAATAATTCAAAGGACCATGTCCAAACAAATTCAGAGATCAAAAGCTGAAGTTACAAGGAAATTAATAGGTAGAATCAGCTAATATCTGTTCTGTTTCCATATGGTTCTGCCACACAATATTAACTTTCATGGCCAAGTACATCTTATTGAACTACTATTCTGGACTTTCCAACAGAGCATGAGTACCCTCTTGAATAAAAGAAAGACCAACTAGTGCATCTCAATGTTGCCCCTAATCTAAGAATACCTGACCAGCACGTCTGAACATTGCTCTGCAAATGGTCTCCCCTAACCCCTCCCATCCCCAACCCAACCCAACCCCCAAGAAGAAAATGAATTTAAAAAGAAAAAAAGGAAACAACTGAGCGTGAAGAATCCTGTTAAGTTTAGGCATGCCTAACAAACGCCTTATGCACTTCTGAGAACAATAACTGACAGGCACAAGTCTTGCGAAGGATGTCCAGAACAAATTATGATTCAGGTGACGGATTCAAGCAAATCACATATTCTTTAACTCAGTAGAGTCTCATGAAACAGTAGAAGAACGGTAGTCACAAAATGAATTAAGTTCATAAAATGATACAGGTTCCACTCGCCAAGTCAACCGACTAATGAACTTCTCTAATGAACTAAGCTATCAAAGAGGCATCAAAAACATCTTCTAGCTGTTCGCTCAATATAAAAGACTTACAAATGGAAAAAGAAAATGAACATCAAATCACAAAAGGAGGAAAAAGAAAAGCCATATATATATATATATATATATATATATATATATATATATAGAGAGAGAGAGAGAGAGAGAGAGAGAGAGAGAGAGAGAGCAAGTAATAGGTGCATGTACTCTGAAACACATCTATTAACAACCTGACGAGGACAGTTGGGCCCAAAACTAATTTACGATGTATACCTTGGTTGGGACTGTTTCTTGCCTTCTGCACCCCTTTCTGTAAAACAAACACACAAACAAATTACAAAAATACCACTGACCGCAGATGTGCACAGATGCATGAGAGAGTGAAATCAACAGCAGGTCCAGTCCATGCCAAAACAACGGTGACCTGGTAAACTAATT
>AP025052.1:3326812-3401505 GCA_036186865.1 Eustoma russellianum
CATTATTTAGTTGATTTTTATATATATTTTTATTATTATTATTGTGAATCGTAGCCTAAATTCTATCCTCCTTGTGCATCTTTTTTTTTTTGTAATTTAAATTTTATAAAAGCCCGAAGGCAAATAGAAAGGATTTACATCAGAGGTTGCGCATAATGGCAACAAATAGCAGAGTCAGTGACTATGAAGTGGCCCAAAACAAAAAGGTGGCTCTCAGACATTTAACAAAATGAACAGCCAACCGTACAAAATAAGGCCAAGTAAACAGAGACGGGGCAGGATATGAAACTAAATTTACATCAACATGACTCGTAGTAACAAAAATTCCAAAGGTGAAGAGCCATGTATTCACAAGCAAAAGACAAGTCACTCCTCCCACGCAGAACGCAGTAGAAGACCAGGGGAGCAACGGAGCAGCAACCGAAGTACAAACGAATAGAAACCAACTCCAAACATAACGCTTGGGGGCAGACAAAACCACGTAGACATTCCAGAAGCCAGAGACCCTGTGCTCAGTGATGAAGACGCAGGTGAAGAGCATGAAATGTACACAGGACTCCATGAAACCCAGACCGCAGGTACCCCAAATCCAAACCGAAGAGAAAATCCCAGGGAAATCAGTGGAAGATACCGAAAGAGTGAACCAAAAGGAAATAGAGCAGGAGCTTCCAAAATCATCCCAAAATGCCTGACAAAAAACACAAACCACAGCAGTACCAAGAACCAAGAAGGCTAATAAAGAGACAGACAACATGGCAAACATATAGAAATAAGAGTTAACCCCCCAAGTAGAAAATGGAAGAAGGAAGTCCTAGATTAAGTGCAATATCCCAGTTGTTATGCGTTTTCCTTACTTTCCTCCAAGAGGTGGCAGCAAATCTAATGTTTAGCATGATGTCGGTGAAAATTACAGATTCGGGCCTAGTAGTTCTAGTATGAAACCTTTGATTGCGTTCCTTCCAGAGGTGGTAGATTGTAATGGAAAAACTGAGAAAGGCCAAGTCCCTTTGAAATTTGGAGCGCCAGTTATTATTTAGCAACCAATCCTGAAGTCTATCCCAATTATACTCAATGGATCTACAATTCAATTGCCCAGTGATATCAGTCCAGACCCGGTTTGAGTAGGGACATTGGAAAAATAAGTGATTTTGACTTTCCTGCTGTTGATGGCAAAGATGGCATAGATCATCATCCACAATACCCCATTGAGCAAGCTTTTGAAGAGTAGGAAGCCTCTCCCAAAATGCAATCCACGGGATAAATGCAAATCTAGGGAGAATGCAACTACTCCAGACTATTCTAGTCCAAGGCACAGGAGGGGGAGGGGGATCAACATCCCAAAGAGCGCTATGAATAGAAAAATTATGTGAAGGAGTCCATCTCCAAGAATCATTCCTGCTGGAAACAGGAATAGAACGACAGGAATTGTAAAAGTTAAGGACTTGGTTATCCCAGCTTCTACCAAAAGGCAAATTCCAATTTGTTCCCAGTAACACATCAGAAACCTTAGCACCTAAGGGAATGTTCAGTTTCTGTCTAAGGCCAGGGAATTTCTTAATCAAGATGCCCCAGGGGTGCCAGGGTTCGTACCAAAAGGAGGTAGAAGTACCAGTTCCAATCACACGTTTTATGAAAGGCTCAAACAAATCTCTAATCCAAAGCAAACGTTTCCAAATCCAAGAGTCTTTTTGCTTAGGTTCCACTTCCCAAAGGGAAGCACCTTTAAGGATAATTGTGTGCACCCATTTAACCCAGAGAGATTCCTTCTCATTACAAATGGACCAAATCTGTTTCATCAAATAGGCATTGTTCAATCGGGAGAGATTAGGAAGCCCCAAACCCCCCCATCCTTAGGTTTACAGAGATCCAACCATTTAATTTTTGCCTTGTGTGAACTTCCCCATAGAAAAGTCCGAAGAAGACTTTCAATATCCTTAACAACTTTCCTAGGGAGAAAAAAAGCAGCCGTCCAGTACCGAACCATGGCAAGGAGAACTGAATTGATTAAATGCAAACGACCACCATAGGAAAGTTTGGAGACAGTCCAACTTGAGATTCGAGCTTTAATTTTGTCAAGGAGGGGGAGGCAATCAATGTAGGATAGTTTCTTGTTGATGAGAGGAAGGCCAAGATATTTAATGGGGAGAGAACCAAGAGGAATCCCTAAGCAATCAGAGATCCATTGCTTTCTAGAGTTTGAGGTCCCAGTCACAAAAATTTCACTTTTTGTGAGGTTTGGAGAAAGACCCGACTGGATCTTGAAAGAGTCCATAGTGCATTTAATAGCACGAATGGACTCTTTGTCAGGACTGGACAGGATGAACAAATCATCAGCGAATGCAATAGAGCAGAGATTGAGAGAACTGCATCTTGGGTGATATTTAAATCTCCCAAGGTGGACTTGATTTTTGAGAGCTTGAGTGAAACCTTCCATAACAAGGATGAAAAGAGTTGGAGACAATGGGTCACCCTGCCGTAGACCACGGCTGGAGTGGAAATTCCCAGTGAGAGACCCATTTAAGTTAATGGAGAAAGTGGGCGTGGAGATGCACAGGTGAATCCAGTTCCTGACAGACTCAGGAAAATTCATATGCGAGAGAATTGACATGAGATAGTTCCAACTAACCGTGTCAAAAGCTTTCATGATATCCACCTTAATAGCACAACTGCTAGGACCACCAGATTTCTGATAAGACCTAACCAAGTCATGCATTAAGAGGATGTTATCTTGGATGTTCCGACCCTTAACAAAAGCAGATTGATTTTCATCCACCAAAGAAGGAAGGAAAGGCTTGATCCTATTAGCAATGATTTTAGAAATGACTTTATAGCACACATTGCAACAGGAGATAGGTCGAAAATCTCTCATTTTAACAGGGCTGTCATTCTTGGGAATGAGAGATATTGCAGTGGTATTTAAAGGGTAATAGATGTAGTTATGAGTGAAGAAGTACTCAATCGCTTCCAAGAAGTCTTTACTCACTATTTCCCAGTTTGATTTAAAGAATTCCACTGAGAAGCCATCAGGACCTGGGGCACTATCATTTTTCATTGAAAAGAGAGCGTCTTTGATTTCTTTATGTGAAACTTGAGAGCTTAAGGATGCAGCTTGGGAATCAGACAATTAATGACCAGACCATTGGAGTTGAGGGAGGTTGGTAGTGTTAGTCTCAGAAAAGAGATTAGAAAAGAACCCAATTGCAAGGTCTTTAACCTCCTCATAGTTTTTAGTCCAAATCCCATTGTCATCTTGAAGTCTGAGGATTTTGTTTTTGGCCGTATGGACTTTGATTGTTCTATGAAAGAATTGGGAATTTCTATCACCCTTCTTCATCCATTTAATTCTAGATTTCTCCCTTAGAAAGCTTTCTTCGAAGGTTGAGTACCTAATGTAGTCCTCAAGGGCATTTAGCTCTAACTGGAAATCAAGACTATTACCCCCATCCATGGCAAGCTTCTGAGCATTCTCAAGATTCTATCTAGCCTCCAGAACTTTGGCGGATATGTTGCCAAAAAATTGGTTATTCAATGCTCTAAGGGGGTCCTTTAACCTTTTGAGTTTTTTTGTCAAGCGAATTTGTGGGTTACCTTGGATTGGGATATTCCAGTTACCACCAACCAAGGACTTGAAATTAGAGTGTTTCATCCAGCCTTTAATGAAACGAAAAGGTTTAGGCCCGAAGTTGTCAGAGGTTTTAATTGATAGAATACCAGGGGAATGATCAGAGATGGTAGGGGCTTCAAAATCCAATTGATAATTAGGGAATTTTTGATTCCACATGTCATTACAGAAGGAGTGATCAATCTTAGAGTAAACCCTACTCCCAGCCTCTCTCTTATTAGACCATGTGAATTGAAAGCCTCTTGAGGGCATGCTGAGAACGTCCAAAAATTGAATGCAATCACTAAATTCCTGAACAGCACCCCTATCAATTCTCTGATTGCCTTTCTTCCCACAGCTATCAAGGACCACATTGAAGTCACCCATGATAAGCCAAGGAAGATTGCTATAAAGAGCATGCTGGTATCTAAGAGCAGCCCAAAGATCTCGTCGTTGCCTTCTATCATTAAAGGCATAAACGAAAGTGAGGATGAAGTTAGCTTGATCTGGGGATTTAGATGAAACCCTGCAGGTAACACATTGTTCCTCAATGTGTAAGACCTGGCAAGTGAAGAGGTCCGGATTGAGGCCAATCCAAATACGGGTAACAGAATTTGGGAGGGTATTATGAATAACATCCCAATGTCTAAAGATACGTTGAGAGAAAGGCAGGAAGTTTTGGGATCTTACCTTGGTCTCCAGTAAACCTATAATATTGATACCTTTGTTCCTAATGAATGACTTAACTTCTTTTTGTTTCAAGGGGGAGTTAAGGCCCCTTATGTTCCAACAAGCAATATTGATCATCTCTTGGTTTTAGCCCCCCTGGGCCGTCCCCTGCTCCTATTCCTATTCCTTTGTCTAGAGGGAGGTGAAGGTGAAGTCTCGGATCTGATTTTGGAAGTTTCACCAGAATCATGTAGAGAAGAGGGATTACGGTTACTAACTTTAGTAATCACAGATTTCAATTTTGAGGGATGAGGGTTAGAGGCCTGAACCGTAGGGGATTCATCCTCACCCTCAGAACTGGTAGAGAGATACCAACTGGAATCATTTTGATCTTCCAGTTTAGCATTAATGCTTCGAATATGCTCTGCAAGAGTTTTATTATAATCCTCCTCAATATTCTCAGACCCCTCCAATTGGGGGGTTAATCCTTTGGGACTTCCACTTTGATTAAACGAAGTGAGGAAGTCATCTTTGTCCTCATCACAAATCAAATTTAAAGCATCAAATTTATTTTCAGAGGAATGGACCTCAAGCCTACTGGGGCTGTTAGTAGGAGATTGTGAAGGTTGTCTAGATGTTTGAGGGTCCTTTGAAAACTTACTATTTCTGGATTTTTGAGGGGTAGCTTTAGGAGGAATGAAGCTCCTCCCAGTGGCAGGACCTTTGCTGCCATTACCTTGATGGGGAAAGTACGATGAGGGTTTGTGGGGAAAACCCCCAGTACGATGAGTAGGATTGAGTATTTTGTTATCCTGGATGCTCACTGTTTTCTCACAAGAATGCCCGAATGTTTTACATTTTAGGCATTGTATGGGGATCCATTCATATTCTACCTCCTGTGTACATTCAATGCCGAACTCATCCTTGAAATGGATGATTTTCGGATGGTTCATCCCAGCTGTGATTTCAACACAAATCCTAGCATAGGATACTCTAGATTGGGAGGTAGTAAGTCTATCCATGAACAATGGCTTCCCAATGAGTGAGCCTAGGCCACCTAAGACGTGTTGGTTAAAATAGTGAGCTCTCAAACGAGGTAGCCTCACCCAGACTGGAACAGTGCTCAGTTTCAGTCTTTGAATGGCCTTGTCTGGAGTCCATGGCCATAGGAAGAGGACTCTATTTCCGAATGGGAGTGGAGATAGTTCGAGTACAGTTACCTTGTCATCATTGGATTGAAATCTGAAAAGGAAGAGGTCTTCCTCAAGCCTCTGAACTTCCAAGAGTCCCTGCTTGTTCCAACGCGTTTCTGCAAAACGCTGCATGTTGGAGAATGAAGCGGGATTTCCCATGACTTGCCCAATAATGGAGTGACTCCACTTCATGTTATCTTCTGCAACCTCTGATGGGTCGATTGAGAAGGATACTTTATCCTTGGACACATGAGTGACTGCAGTGTGCAGCTCCGAGGAGATTTCAGGTTTAAAATCCGGTTTAAGAAGACTAGCCCAGGCCAATTTGGCCCTTACCACAGCTTGCATGTTGTGGAAGGGTTAGAGGTCACCGGCGAGAACCATAGTGGAGAAGAGAAGTACGAAGGCAGTGATGTGTTTTGCTTGGAATTTCAAATTCCGACCGCTTTCCGGCGGCCGGAGGCCTTGAGGCCCCGGAGAAGAAGAAAAGAAACCTTCTGACAGAGGAGAGAGATGGAGAAGAAATGGAAAATTATGACCGTTGCTAGAGGAGATAAGACCGTTTGGGTGGGGTTGGTGAAAAAGTTGCGGCTGTGGTTTGGTGAGAGAAAATAAGAGAGAGAGGATGAAAATTAAGTTAAGTGAGATATTTTGATGGGATTCTAGAGAGATGGGAGAGCAAAAATTTTTGAGAGAGAGAACTATCGACGCCAGTTCAGTTCCTCCTTGTGCATCTCTTAATCCCTAATGCATAATATGCGCCTTTAAAATACGGTTCTTTCAAAAATATCATATCATCTCAACCGTGATTGCGGTATAAGTACCTAAATTTCTCACTAAATCTTATACCCTCTACATGAGATCGGCTACATGAATCAATTGTCATGCTTTATCACTGACCATATGCTCCCTAATTGTCATATAAGTCATATAGTTCCATATTGTCTTTCTCCATGTCTTCTTTGGTCTCCATCTCCCATGTTTAACATACATCTCATTCATTGTCTCGCACCGCCTAACAGACGTATCTGTAGGACACCCTTACACATACTCACACCATTTTAACCTTGACTCCTTCATCTCCTCATTTATAGGAGTCAAGACTACTTTTCTTTTAATATGTTCATTTCTTATTTTATCATTTCTTGTATGTCCACACAACTATTTTAACATTCTTATTTCCGTCACTCGCATCATCTGTTCATTCTCGTAATTGATTATCCAACATTAAGACTCATACAACAATGCATGTCTTATTGTCGTCCTGTAAAACTTTATTTAAGCTGTAAAGATACTTTTTTATCATAAAGAATACCTGACCCACTTTTTCGCATTTAACCACCCCGCATCCATATGTGCTGTGTGTTTCACATCCTTGTCGATTTCTCTACTTTCTGTGTAAAGACGTAAAATACCTATACTACAGAAAGATGGAGGAACTGACAAAGATATAGATCACAA
Source organism: Eustoma russellianum (assembly GCA_036186865.1). Lineage (NCBI taxonomy): Eukaryota > Viridiplantae > Streptophyta > Magnoliopsida > Gentianales > Gentianaceae > Eustoma > Eustoma russellianum. The sequence continues at coordinate 3,333,737 of AP025052.1, forward strand.
ATGGTTAAAGTGGAGCTTTAGTTCCTATTTGTAATAGGACTGCACATATTACCCAAAAAAAAAGGTGAATGCCAGTTAAAAGATTGAAATTTTCAAAGGTCCATAGACTTTTAGAACATGAAAAAAAAGTCCTACTAACGAGTCCTGACAAAAAGATTATATGAAAATATCACACCTAAATCAATCTTTCGTTTACAGTTCTAAACAGCAGTCATAACGATTAGCTCCTACTTGGTTGGAGATCGGTCCAAAACACTTGCACATAATAGTAAAAGATTTCGGGATAAAACTAGCCTAAAGTCCTCTTTGAGTTCATAAGAACGAATCATTGACATAGCTTACGTCCAACACAAGCTTCCAGGCGAACACTATTTCCTGATAAGATAAATGCTGACAGGTTCTAATGATTGCACCCTACTCTGGTTTGTATGGACTTCCGGAAACTTAAAAATAAAAGCTATCTTAAGAATCAGCAGAAAGCAATGTTTTGCCAATTTAACCCCCAACATTATGCAAAAAGGTGTTGACATACCACATGGTAACCATATAATTAATTCCCGTTATACATTCAAGAAGGCTGAAAAATCACCAAGTCCAAACATCCAACGGACATACATGTGCACACATAAACACACAGACTCTAAAGATCCACCACTCACTCACAAGTACCTTTCACTACTAATACTAGGCCTGAAGCTGGTATGCATCACTAAGATACCAGAATTACGAATGATTAGAACTTACCTTCATGTGACTTTCGTTTAGGTGGCAGGTCGCCAAGCTCTTTTCGCTTCTTAAGTACTTGTTGGCGCATACGTGCGTCGAAATTCGGCTCATCTTCATCACTGTTATCATGAACTTCTGGGGTTTCATCGGCTGCTTGGCTGTGCAAGTCTTCTTTTTTTGATGATAAAGCTTCTCTGACAGTCAACTGCACATCCCTTGTATATTTAGCGTCAGCTGAGCTCTGCATAAGTAAGACCCCTAAGTATGATTAAGATACCCTATCAAGAAAAAGTTGCCATACTCACATTTCAACTTTAGTTGACACATTTATCCATTGAAAACTTAAACCCATTAGATTATAAGAAATAACAAATCTGAAATTTTTGCTTGCTCATTTCAAGTGAATGTTGATAGTGAAAACAATCAGTCGCTTAGACTAGGTATGTCCATTTAGAATCCATACTTCCAGAATCCACGATTTTTTTATACCCACCCGGACATGACGATTGAAAGAAAATTAGGCTTTGTCTAAAAGGCTAGCTTTCGCCCAAAGAAAAAAGTAACTCTATGAGAATATGGCAGTTAAAGTTTACTTTGACTACAAGTCTTGTTAAAGGGCATGTCTCTAAGAGGGCCTTTAAAATGGCAACACAACATCCCACTTTGTAACTATTTAAGGGAATCTTTAGGCAACATGTTTCTCATGGATGCTTCTTGTGTATACAGATTACTGTGGTCAATCTCTCTGAAGAATCATATGCATGGATGAACCAGTGTGTCAAGAATGGCCCATACACAGTCTTAAACAGGAAAGCATACAAGGGTCAAAGGAGCCATCATGGAATGACAGTAAACCACATTCAATAAATCTTCTCATTTTGGACGGGTCTCATCATTGCCAAAATACAGCAGAGGATTGAGACAAACACAGGCTAAACAGAATCCACATGCTGACCCACTCAAACAATAATATGCCAACAGCCAACACTATTGATCCTTGGGTTTCATCATAAACCAAACTGAGAATACAACTTTTTTTTATTATGAACTGCTATCTGATAGAGATAAATAAAAATAAGACAAAATTACAGAATCCAAAGATGAAGAAAGTCACCTAGGTTTTTCCTCAAGAAAAATGACAAAGGAACATCACCTAGGGAAACTAAAGCTGGTGTAAGATACATCTACTAAGACAGATCATGATAACAGGAAGTATTGTGTCGTACTGTATCGTCATTAACATGTTCCTTGAGGAGACGGGGATCATCCAGCACATCATGACTGCTCCTTATCCGGGTCTTGTCATTAGCCAGTTCCTTCTCCTCTTCCTCAGCTTCTTCTCCAAAAGACAGCAAGTTCAACTTCCTGCAGAAAAAACAAAAAAAGGGATACTAAGCAAGCACAGTAATGAATGGATGTATCATCAACAAGATTGGAATCTATATATTTGAGGAATCAAAACATACTTTGTGGCTTTCTGTTTGGCGTCTTTCTTGTCAGTTTCAACTTTGGAATCAGGCAAGGACTTCAAAGATGTCACTCTAGGAATAATATCATCAAATGGATTCCACAATACCTATATATTGATTCAGGATGTTACACTAGGAGCCACGTCATCAATTGCATTCCGCATTCCCAATACCTTTATTCAATAAGAACAGTTTTTTTTGTAATTTCCCCATTTAACAAATGAAAAAGATGACCGATTTTTACTCCAAGACCACTTACACCAATTAGCTAACCTACTAGAATCACAAGGGTTCTATGTGAATTCCATCAGACATGCACCTTCTCGTCATGGGACAAAAATTTTAGAAAAAACTCTTATATGATTTCATACATTTTACATCAGAATAAATACACATGTGACATCTATGTATCAACAGCACAGTACATGAATTATGAATATGACTGTTGATGTTCCAATTCAGCAGCAAGAGTTGATGGTCAAACATCAATTATTTGTAACTTCTAAAAACCTTCTCCTCATTAAAATTTGAGCTGCATAATAACAAGAGAAAGAGAAAAGGCAGGATCAGCATCTAGCTGCAGTAACTCCCGTTACAAAAGCAAGCACAAATAACTGGGAAAAAATGTCTCAATGGAAAATAATAATTGATAAATCTCGCAAATGCGCTAGAATAGCTTCATTGCAAGAACAGCTCTGTCCACCTCAGAAGATGAAATATTAAAACTTAGAAGTCAGCTGCATACTTAATAAGATTAAGATAGTTGTCATGCTGCAACTTCATATTTCAGTTCTTAAAAATGCTAGTTTCCTCATATTTCAGTTCTTAACCACCAGTCCTTGGACAATATCAACAGAATCAATTTAGCTCCATATATCAGGCCATCTGATTCTGCAACAGTTGTCATCAATTAAGAAGATGAATTCTAAAGCATACCAGAGATACATACCTCAACTGATATGACTTTTGGGGGAGAATCAATAGGCCGGTCATCCTTATCTGTTTCAGTTTCACCTATTCGAAGTAGATTATATATTGAATCACCAGTTACCTGCAAACACAAGGACAAAGACAAAACAGAATGCACAGGCATGCACTCCACATTAATATCGACAGCTTACTGTAAGCAATCAACTAAAAGCACAAAAATATCTGAAAGTAAATACTTTTCCGAAGATTGTGTGCTTCTTATCAAGCCAATCACACCGATCCAGTGTTATGAAAAACTGGCTTCCATTCGTATTGGGTGTGCCAGAACCAGCAGATGCAACCAGACCCCTATGCTTAAATCTTAGACGGGAATGGAACTCATCAGCAAAAACACCACCATATATACTTTCACCTCCTGCATACCCACGTATATGAATCAGAAGCAACACAGCATAAGGACATTATGCAACAGAAGTACAAGATATTGATACCGTGACTTTCTTTATATTTATTACATGAAATATTCCAAACAAATCTAACCGTGTATACCAACAACAACAACAAAAAAAAAAATCACGTCCAGAAGCTACGTAATCCATACCTCAACTCAAGAAATGCGGAAAAAATTAGAACATAAATACGTACATAGGGGGAAAAAAGGTGAATTAGACAAGGAAACCTGTTCCGGTTCCCGTAGGATCGCCGCCTTGGACGAGGAAAGACTTAATGATGCGATGAAAAATGGTATTGTCATAGTACCCTTCAAGGCAAAGTTGCACGAAATTCCTCACCGCCTTGGGCGCCTCCTTCGGCCATAGCTCTATGTCGAGAGGGCCATAGGTAGTATTTAGGATTACCTTACCCTTTGTCGGCGGTTCTAGAACGTACACCGACGACATCTTTGTGTACTCAGAGAATCATTACGAACTGGAGATACCGTTTGCAGTCCTCAAAGACCGGAGGCCTTCCTCCGTCTGCAGTAAGTGTCTTGGTGCTAGTAATTTTCTGGGTTTCTTTGGAGGGAAAGAGTTCTCTGGGTTGCTTTTTACAAGGAGGTTTTTGCCAGACGACAAAGTTACGACCCTTCCGACCATGAACAACACCATTTGGGTCTGGAAAAACTTTTTTTTTTTTTTTTTTTGCTTGTTTAAGGTCTGTGTTTATTTGGTTCCTTATGTGTTACTGTGTTTTTAAAAAGCTTCACGTTGAATTAGCTCCTGATTTAATCCGTACTGAACTGATTGCTATACCAATAACAGAATACTCTCCTATTAAATTATTCATCACGTTTTTTTAGAAATTTATAGGTTATAAACGATACATTATTTAATGGTTATTAGAACTATATAAAGTTTTTATCTTTGATTCATTACTTTATTATAATTAATGCATTCCCTTCATTGGTTGTTAACAATTATAATTTTGTACATAAAAATAATCTAATTTGTTATTGAAAATAAATATTTTTTTCATTTTTTTCTCTTGACTAATACCACTATGAATGAGACTATATCTCGATGTAAGGTGGAGAAGGGATACATAAACAATAAATTCATCATCGCCATCGGGATATGATTGGTCGTACGAGTCCAGACAAAATCCTTTTAAATAACATTTATAATAAGTTAGATAAATAAACAGTTAAATGACTAATCTTTCTCTTCAAAAAGGCTTTTGTATTTATTTTTTTGTCAAACAATAATAATTGGTTTGGTTTGGTTTGGTGGTGTTTGGCACACAAAATGGGTAGGGGTTAGATAATGTCGCTCCACACCAAGCTAAAACACAGATTTACTGGTATGGACCAATTTGAAATTAATTATGTGAAACAAGCTAGCACTAATTTGTGAGCTGAATTAGATTTGTGATGTGAAACTTAAGTCATAAGCATCTACCATGTTCAAAATTCACTCGAACTGATAGAGAACTTGTTTAAATAAACTTACTATATATTAGGAAAATTGTAATGTTAAGATGAGGATTGAAATAGTGATGGCAAAATAGGGGGGGGGGGATGACATTAAGGGGATTTTAGAAGAAAAAAAACGATTGTTGTTAAAATAGGCTGTTGGATTTGATATGCTCATACGTGTTGTGCACGACACGTGTGACTTAAGTTACATATCAAACATATGTGGACTTATGTATGTTATATATTATGTGTTACTAATGTTACGTAATATCTGTACGTATCCACATGTTAAATGATCATTTCGGTGTATTAGTGGATACAAAGTGTAATCTGAATGGATCACTAAATGTGCAGACAGTCATACGGTGACAGTCCTTGATGGTAGGACTCGTAAAGTCGAGACCGTATTATTAATGACATCTGGTCCCTGAGGGACAAGAACCCACGAGTATTCTTCTCGAAGTGTTTTAATTTAGGTATTTAATATATATAATTTATTATATATATTAATATTGGCCGTTTCATATATTAAAAGCAAACGTTTAGAAACTTGAAGTTTCAATTTATTTCCAACGTTTCATTTTGCTGATATGTTAATATATTGAAACGTTTAGCGAAACGTTTCAAGCTTCAAGTTACATTTGCTTACTGTATATAATATGTGTGCAAGACAGCCACTGGTATGGGGTTTTTCAGTGCAAAGTTTCTTTCATCTTTTCATTTTTCATTGTACTTTGCTGGCCACGCAGCATTAGCAAAGTTTGCTTTGCATTTTGTTGCTGTGTATTTGGAAGAAATTTAGAAGCCATTTATTTGCAAAGTCAGAACACACATATATATATTTTTATATGTAAAACACTTTCGAGGGGAAAACACACTATCTATTATCTCTATCGGAATAGTAGTGGTAGTTGTTGATATTTCATTAGTGGATTCAACAACTGGTGGGTTCATGCAATCCCTTGGAAGACATAGTTGTCACGCGTGTCAGAACCCCTACAGCGTTAACCAACGGTGCAAGGTACACTTCCGCATTTATTTATTTTGCTTTTGTGTTCTCTTAAGTGATCCTCGGGTAATGGATTTACTATGTAAATTCCAACATAGGCGAGTTAGGATTTTTTTTCTAATATGTCTTAACTTGATACGTTACTTACTCAAATGCTCATGCTATGTCAAATATGTATTTATATATTCAATTTATATAATATTGTAATTTCCCCTGCCACATTGGAAATAAAGTATAGCAAAGCATGTATATAAGTATAGACATAAACATTAAATGTCAAATTGATTTAATTCATTTTTATGTCTGTAAAGACGAAGCCTAAAAAGTTAGCATGACATTTAATGTTGCAAAACTCGTAATAGCATGGGCATGACCAAATTAAATGGCACTGTAAAATCGTATCAGACATCTTAGGCTAGAGGAACCCTAAATTAGTTAGAACAAAGTTCTATATATGTCTGTGCGTGTATACAAGAGTTTGGTAGAGGGATCCTAATTAAATAGATTTGTTGGCTTAACACTCCATCTCACATCAAAAATATACTATAACAAAACGTGAGTACAATGGCTCACTGAAGGGGATTGGAGTGTGACCATGTCATAAATAGACTAAAGCAAAACATGGTATCTATGGTCTGTAGAGGGACCCTGGATGGGCCAGGGCCAAGTTATATTCTAACACCCATGTAAGAAGGTTTTGGATGGATTCTATAGCTTATTTAAGAGAGGTGTGAAGTGTAACACTTTATCACACGTCTGAAATAGAATAGATCAATAAGTGACAATGCTAAATCATTCAAATAAGATGTAATACTCAACCCTACATCGAAAATAAATTAAAATAAACCATAGTATATAAGTATGAAGCTGATTATGAAAGGCGAGTTAATCATTTAAAAACTAGCTAAGGTAAAGTCCGAAAAATCAACAAGACATTTAGTGCTACCTCTAAATTATGGGGGCATTGGCAATAGAAACATGCAAATACAATAGGTGAGGTATATAAAGCGCTTTCTAATATGAATAAACTTCAGGCAACACTAACTCAAGTAAAGGAAAAAGCTATCTGATGGATACGGAGCATCACCAAGCCAAATTATATATTCGAAATAAAAATTAAGACAATAGCTTTCGATTAACAAAAGGTTATAAATAAAAAAAACATGATTAAACGATGCTTGAGAGGAACTGATGCAAAAAATCAGTGGACAAGCCGGTTTTTGATAACAATATATTTGACAAGCCGATGAATAAATACAATGTGATTAATCTTCAAATCCATCGTATAAGGATAAGGCTACGAATTCGTGAAATCATACATTTAGGAGAATAAGAATATCGTCATGCTTTATTTTATTCGTATTGATATATATAAATAAATAAATATATATATATATATATATATATATATATATATATATATATATATTGTATAAGCGTTGTGATAAGCCAAAATCTGATATGCTCATAAAAGACAAAAATTATCAGTCAGTCAAACAGCCAACGTAGTTCAGTCTCAGCTACTTAACTAGTCAGCCTCGGCCAGAAGGTCTCTTAGCCTCGGCCACTATTATTTACAATTGAAGAAAGTATCTAAGGCAGATTCAAGTATAACTTTGGTCAGCTCGGTCGCATACCTGAGTCAGGTCGGCACTTATTCAATATGACCAAAAATGGTCAACTGAAACCAGACTTCTGAGATCAGCTTGGCATACTGCACCTCGGCTCAGCACTGCATTAGTCAATGCAACCGCTCCTGGTTAACCTTAGCAAGCTAATATACAAATACCTGATCAATAGCGTATAAATTCCTAAAGAAAGCATATTCTGCTCGGCCTCGGCACGACCTCGGCCTCAACTTCTTAGCTGCTCCGAGCTCTAGCCTTGGTCTCAGCTTCTTATTGGCTCCAAGCTCTAGCATCGGCCTTGCTCTCATAAAGGCTGTTGCTCAGAGTATCTCGGATAAGAACATACAATATATTATCACCTGCCGTCTGGGACCCATCAAGACAATTCTGAGAATGCTTTTCAGGTGTCAAGCATCGCTTGGCTAAGTACAAAGTCATCATTGTTGGCCGACCTACATGTCATAGAGTCAGCCACTGATGCAGCTGCAGTCGCATACACTTGTCCCATTGGACTGCATTCCTACATCATACAAGATAGCCCTTCTGATACACGCAACAGTCGCGTCATTGGGCAGAGCACCATTCTCGTCAATTTTGTGTATAAAAGGCCTCTTTCCAGACGAAAGAATAGAGGGGCGATCTATAACTTTCAGAACCAACCACAACTTTCAGAGTATTATTTTCTAAGGAAATCACTCTATTTTTCTCTAACTCTCAGTGAGAGATCTCCTACACAGCATCTCTGCTAATCTTCAAATAGCCTTGTCCTCAGAGAGATCTTGAACCAGATTTATCCTAAAATTTCAGCATAAAATGCATACTAAAACACTCATAGCTGACTTGAGCGTCGGATGGTTTTCCCAGGACAGCGCCCTGGACCTCTAACGTTTCTCTTCCTTCTCAGGTTTTATTGACGAACTTAGACGGAGAGCTAACAACATACCACAAGGATCACATCTGATCAACCCGGTGAGGATCTCGGCCTTATCACATTGTTTTTCCCCTTTTGCAAATTATAGCTCGAACATAAGATACATCGGGAATCAAGAGTTTAAATAAATTGACCATTAAAGTCTTGGTGATTGTTACACTGTAATCTCGATAGTTTAATAACTTGATAATATCTATGTTTGCCTTGCATTACGATCTCAATTTCGCATTACTTGATCACACACGTAGAAAAAGCAATTAACTGGGAAAAGGAAATAGTAAAAGAAAGGTAAAAATAGAAAAAACGAAAGAAGGAGATCACAAAGCAAAGAAAAAAGAAAGAAAGAAAAAGAAAGTACGAGTTCATGTTTTTTAACGGCAGAATAATACTTGACCTTGATGATTATTGACACTGCACCATAAGTTTGTAATTTTTACCATGCGTCTATAACTATTATTATTATTTTTTACTCTATTAGGTTATAATTTGCAATTCCTAGCGTGCAAAGTATTAATTCTTTTACCATTTCGCGTCATTTAATGGAAATAGGAGTTAACTAATGGCAAGTTGTTGTGTGTAATACACGTATCCTTTTTTAGGCCTAAAACAAAGAACAAAAAAACGCCACATTATATGTCTTCAGAAATAAAATTCACAATCTTCCATCTATATTTCCATATTCTTTAATTCGTAAAATCTGATTTAATACCAAAATTGTTGAATTAAACACTCCTAAAGACGTCATCCCAGTCTAATAGAGATTATAATGCAAAGCTTGCTACCACAATTATTTGCACTTTATTTTCTAGTGCTTAATTGACTTTTTTCCGCTTTTATTTTATGCCAAAGAAACAAATACATATATTACACTCGGCATTTGTAGTTGACTCACTTTTCTTGTTAAATGACATAAAACAATAAAAAAATTGATAATTACACGTGTGTACATTGGAAATTACAAACTTATGACATAAAATATTAAAAAAACAATAATTATATATGCATACTGTAATTATAAACTTATTATGCACCTAAACACATTATCCATAATTATAGACATCTGATGTTATTTTCGATTTTTTTTTAATAAAAAACGTGCACGTAGTTGTCTGCTTTTATGACCAGGTTATTTATGAAAAAGAAAGCCAAAATAATGTAATATGAAGGTACAAAAGAAAAAGGTTTGGTTCGGAACAATTTCCTTTCACAATATCTATTTGGGCCCAACAACATTACCACACTGATTTAGAGACTCTTGAGTATGACAGAGTATAGGGGTCAGATGTACGCAACCATTCCTATGTATTAAAAACAAGTTGTTTATCGATAATCTATAATAAAAATCACATAAAAATATATCGATCAATTGTTACTTTACCGTATAAGAAACACTATCAATTTAACGAGTCATTTTGTTTTATTTTATCATATTTCAAATTCAAATCATCAATTCACCCAAATACAAACAACAAACGTACTTTCGGTCCAATAAAAAAGGAAGAAAAGAAAGCGTTTCGGCCGTGAAATTGGTATATTGATGAAATTCAGGTCAAGATTTTTGTTGGGCCATAATTCAGGTCCAGATTAACAAACTAGGTCGGTGACTGTGTTAAATATTTTTAGGGGGTTTTCCCGGTTATGGATATAGTGGAATCTCAAGGATAAACATGATGTTGATATACATTGTAGAGATAGACATAGTAGATGTGGATATCCAAATATTTCGTATCTCTTTTGTATATCAGATTAGATGTAGATATTCAAAAGGGTTTGTCCAAGTTTATCTTCACTCTATTGAGTTCTATAAATAGGACCACAAATCATATATGAAAGATACACCTTTGAGATACAAATTTCTCTTGTTTCTCTTTATTATAATTGCTTGAGTTTATAACACGTTATCAGCACGAATTGCTCCAAATACACAAAAACAACTAATAGAAAAGTATTAGAAAAACAGTAGAACACTCGGTGCAGGCAGCAGCAATGGGTTGGATGGTGAAAAGAGAAGATTCGAATTCCTTCTTATTTGACGTCGCAATATCACCCGTGGCAGGTAATATTTTTGGCAAAATGAGAAAACTGAAGAAATTTTAGAGATTGTGTTGGCAGATGATATCTTTGGGATTGTCCATGTCTTTATCTAAATTACTGTTATGACGTGTGCGCTTTAATTCCTTTTTCCCTTTTCTTTCTTTTTCTTTTTAAAATTTCGGAACTTTAAATGGAAGTTTGGGCAATATCGTTACATTTATTTACGTACAAATATTTGATATACCTGAAGTATATTAATATCACTATTTGACATACTTGAAGTATGAATAATTGTCATGCCTGAAGCATGACATGATTAAATAATTAATATATCTGAAGCATTAATCGTTTTAATCATGCCTGAAACATGAATCGTTTTAATCATGCCCGAAGCATGAATTGTTAACATGTCTAAACCATTAATTGTTATCATGCTTTATGTCATGCCTGAAGCATGACATGACTAAATAATTAATATGCCAGAAGCATTAATTGTTATCATGCCTGAAGCATGAATCGTTTTAATCATGCCTGAAGCATGAATCGTTTTATCATGCCCGAAGCATGAATTGTTAACATGCCTGAAACATTAATTATCATCATGTCCGAAGTATGAATCGTTTGACATGCCCAAAGCATGAATTGTTAACACGCTCGAAACGTGAATAATTGATATAATTAACATGCCTAAAAGCATGACTAGTTTATAAATTTCCTTCAAAGGTATCGTCTTTTGCAAAGGATATATCTTTGATTTCAATTGCATGTTCTGCAAATTAAATTACTTAAAATAAGTATCTTTACCCATCATCGCCTACAAATTATGATGGTTAGGAGTGCTCTATGACTCTATTATCAGTCGTCGGTTTTTTTTTTCTTTTATCGACAAATTTCATTTACCACTAGTCTTTATTTGCACAATATTTGATATTTGCGACTCTATGCTATTTGCATTGGACCCTCATAGAAATGAAACTTGCTCTGTGGATCCTTGTGTGGCCAGATAGCATATAATCTATATTGTTTCTGGTTCTGTAGTTGGGTTTTGCATACAGATGACGTTTAGACGTTTCTATTTGCATTACTGTATTTTTGTGTTCGCAACATGCCTCCGTTTTTCAAACTGTACCTCTTATTCATGGTAATAACTGGCTCGTCGATAACACTATCGAGTTAAACTATTTTGTCATTAGTGAACAAGATAAACCACGATTGCTCAACCTCTATTGACTGAGGTGTAAGAAAGTCCAAATCTTAGCGACATCATGGTTTTGACCCTCCTGTTTGATTGATATACTAGCAATAAAGCCGCTATTGTTAGTTGAAGTGTTAAGAACATAAATTGTGTCTTCAGTAGTTCATTGTGCCAAAGAGAGTGAACATGCTTGTAATGGGGACATATTACAAAATGTACGTAGCATTTCTGTTTCCTTGCATGTTTAAGAGATAGGTTTCAATCATGTTTGTTGCTATCTGATATTTTGAATTTTGGGAGACTTTGCGCAACATGAGTTTTTTTTTAAACAAAAAAAAATGTGATATTTTGAATTCGCTGGTTCTTATCCTGGTGTCTTTGTCCATGTTTGAGTGATTCAACTGCCTGTAATATTCAGAGCTTCCTCATAAGGGCCTCCATTGAAGTTCATCATAATTGCTTTTGATATTGATGAATACTGAATAAGCTTGATGTTTCGATTACCACATGAATACTGAATAAGCATAAAAGATGAATAGATGACATGTCCGCAATATGAATGGTTGCTAGAAAACATGAACATTTGATATACCCGTAGTATTGATAGTAAAAATATCAGAAGCATGTGTAATTCACACGCCAGAAGCACGAAGAGTTCAAATGCTAAAAGCACAAATAGTTCACATGCCGGAAGCATGAGTAGTCAACATGACAGAAACATGAGTAGTCGACGTGCCGGAAGTATAAGTAGTCGACATGTCAAAAGCATGAGTAATCAGCATGCCAGAAGTATGGATAGTAAACATACAGCAAGCATGAGTAGTCAACATGCTTGAAGCATGAATAGCAGATATATCTGAATCACAAATAATTGTCATGCTTGAAGCATGAGTAGTATATCATGCCCGAACTCTACAACATTAACTCAAACCTGTAGTTTTGAGTGAATATCTTGTTTTATCAGATATTTTACCTGTATATGTTAAAATAAAACTTTTCACATATCCAATATGCTCCTGTAGTAGCAATATCAGAAAAGAAAGTTTGAAATGTATTCTCATATGAGTCATGTATGCTAGTTGCTGAAAAATACAATCAACTTTTGATGAAAAACCACTATTATCACCAGACCGGATTACCACTATTCCCTGAAACGCATGGACGTAATTATCTACGTGGTCATGGTCGTGGTCATGGACGTTCTATAAATTTTACATCGTATCACCTGAAGTGGTAAAACAAGGAAATGCCTCAAGAAAATGCTAAGGCTATGAAAAATGGTGCACCGATTAAAAGGACTTCATGTTGAGCCCACGGCCAATGGTCCGTATTTGCCACCAAGAAATTTTCTTGATCTTTATCAAGACATCCCAGTAGGATAAAAGTAAGAGACAACTAGTGCATTTTTGCCTAGGTTGGTAACATTACATTGATTAATATATGAATAGTGTTTCCTGAAGAAACACCATTGACTATTTAAGAATTGATGTTTCGAAATTAATTTTGAGACTAACATATCATCCATGATGAATGATATGGGCATATGTCCAGTTGACATTGGAATGACACACACAACAGTGACTGAGGGCTCCAGCAGAGTTCTAATTGGCAAAAGCAAATGTTAGTACCAATTCGAATACTATGACATTGATCGAAGGCTCCAGAAGAGCAACCATTTTATTAATGGGTGATACACGTATCGGTTAATCTAGCATCATTTCCCACCAAGTCGAAAGGAAAATATTAAATTTAAAAGATATACGTCTTAATGGCGTTCATAATGAACCATGAATGAGGGGAATATGAAATTTTTATAGACAATGGTTCAAGCTAGAAGCTTGTTAAAGAAAAACTCCCAATTTTCTCTATGGATTGTATTATGCGACTGTACATCCAATCGAATGTGATATAGTGATGAACCAGAAGTTCGATAAACAAAGTTATTTATGACATAATCGACTTGGTCACCCGGATAGAATAATGATACGTACAATTGTACAATACTCACATGTGTACTCTTTAAATAACCAGAAGATTCTATAAATTCTTTCATGAACAAAGAGATTATATGACTTTGTGTGTGTTACTCGTTCATGTGAGTTTTCTTTCGAAAAGACTAGTAGCTTTTGCCAAGCTTCTTGCTCAGATTATATGATTATCCGATTAAATTTATTAAGTATTGATAGTACATGTGAATTGATATTCCAAGCTTTCAATGATTATTTTATGTCTTGAGATTGGCGTTGAGCATTCAATTGCAAGTGTGCACACTTAAAATGGCCCAGCAGTGTCATTTATTAAACGTTTACAACTGATTGCTAGACGTTTGATTTTAAGGACCAATTTACTCACATGAGCTTGGAGACATGCAACTATACATGCATCAGCATTGATTTGGTGAGTTAGTTTTCCCGCCGTTAGGGGGAGAGAAAGTGCCGGTTCCTGAAGAACGGCGTGAAATTACATGGAACGTTCCTTCAATATCTCACCTTAACACACGAATAACTCAATGCGAGCAAGAAGTAAAATGATAACAAAATCCCACGTTTTGGCGATGAACACGCCGATTCGACTTGATGTCTCTGAAGGATATGATAATGGTATACCAAAAACAAGTCTAAAACGTGGACGCCAGTTGGTGTAAAAGATAAAAGCCCTCGAAAGAGAGTGGTACAAATAATACTCCAGAAGAGAATACTCAACAAGAGATTATATGTTCACAACTTAAAAGCGCTATAGAAATAAGAACTGATCAGTCTAAAAATCAATAAACAAGTTGCTCCCGAATAAGCAAGTGAACACAATTTTGAAAAGATCTCTTTGAATTATAAGAGAAAATTGGGATAGACAAATGATCATTATTGATCAAGTTTTGATTGAAGGATTGCATGTGAAGTTATGAATCAGGATCCTGAACCAATGTTAACTGAAAAGTGTCGACACAGAAATCATTGGCAAAAAATATAAAGATGCAATCCAAACCCCTGGAGGGAAAGTCGCAAAGCATTTGGACCCGTAGACCCTTGAAGGGAAAGTCACATTCCAAATTATTTGACCTGTAGTCTAACCCCTGAAGGGATCAAACATATTGATATAAATGGGTTTTTGACAAAGAACTTGGCTTGACTATGATGAAACATATTCCCCGATAATTGATGCCATAATATTACAATATTCAGTCAGCCTAGCAGTCACTTAAACCTTGATATGCGGTTAATGAATGAAGTTACCGTTTACTCATATGAATTATAAGATGATGATATAAAATCCCAGAAGGATTTAAATTGCCTGCAGCATGTAATCAGAGGATCAATGAACTATACTCAATCAAATTATAGAAATCATTATATGGATTAAAACAATCTGGCAGGATGTATATGTTGATGATTTAAATCTTGTTTGAACTACTGAAGAGCTTACTAAAACCTCTAGTTGTATCACTAAATAGTTTGAGATGAAAAACTTTGAGAAGATCAAATGTTCTCTCGACCTGTAGATCGAGCTTTGAGTAGTCATAGCGTGGTACAATCGAAAGACTCATTCCGACCACCAGAAGGTAACAAAGAATTATTAGGTCCTGAAGTACCATATCTTAGTGTTGTTGGTGTTTTAAAGTATCTTGCGAATTTTGATATCAATAGCATTGCAATGAATTTATTGAGAAAGTATAGTTCAACACCAACACGAAGACATTGAAATGATGTCAAACACATTTTTATCTTCTTGAAACACCATACGAGTGTTTATACTACTCAAGGAAAGTATCTCCACAATTAGTGGGTTATGCTGATGCTGGCTAGCTGTCTGACTCGCATAAGAAAGGACCACAAAATGGATATATCTTGATGCGGTCATAATATGGAGATAAGTGAAACAGACATTTACAACCATGTATTCATCATTATAAGATTTTGACATTGCATGAAGCAAGCTGTGAATACGTTTTGTTGAGGTCGACGATTCAGCATATTGAAGACACCGACAACAATGTTTGAGGATCATGGAAGATGTATTGTTCAAATTGAAAATGGCTACATCCAAGAAGAATGAAGCATATATCACCAGAGTTCTTCTACACTTATGACCTCGAGAAGAATGATGATATTAATATCGAGCAGATACAATTCAGCCAGATTTTTGATGACTTGTTCACAAAAGCGCTACATTTAAAGAGATGATCTACAACATTGGATTGCGTCGACTCAAAGATCTCTTGCCAGCATCAGGGGGAGTGTGATTACTACATGCACACTGTACTCTTTTTCCTTCGTCCAAGTTTTTTGTCCCACAGGGTTTTTCTTGGAAAGGTTTTAACGAGGCAGTGTATTACACTTACCGATTTTTACGAATGTGTACTCTTTTTCCTTCGACCAAGTTTTTATCCCACTGGGTTTTTTTTGGCAAGGTTTTAATGAGGCATATTCTATAAAGTTTGGATATCCAAGGGGGAGTGTTATGGATATACTGGAATCTCAAAGATAAACATGATGTTGATATACATTGTAGAGATAGACATAGTAGATGTGGATATCCAAATATTTCGTATCTCTTTTGTATATCAGATTAGATGTAGATATTCAAAAGGGTTTGTCCAAGTTTATCTTCACTCCATTGAGTTCTATAAATAGGACCACATATCATATATGAAAAATACACCTTTGAGATACAAATTTCTCTTGTTTCTCTTTATTATAATTGCTTGAGTTTATAACATTCCCCTAATGCTTACAGTACTCCCTGATATTCTGTGGAAGCGCTTCGAAAGGAGAAAAAAATAAATCGTGGAAGTATTATTTTTACTAACTATATATTCAACAAATAATTAAGACACTGAAACTGGAGGCTCTTCACAAAATAGAAAAGAGAAAACACTGTTCCTATCTTTCTTCCTTGGTTACCGGCGGTATCGATCCCTCTCCTGCAATCAGCCGGAAATTTGTGCGGAAGGTTACCAATACCTCTGTAACTAAGTTGATAATGGTTAAACTGGAAGAATAACAAAGGATTAGTGCCGAAGTTTGAGTGTATCACAATCTGCTTAGGTTGCGTTAATCTGACGCATGTACCTTCGTAACCCTAGCCCCCGTTGTTTCTTTCTCGAAAAGATGATTTATGGCTTCACTTCTGTTCTTGTAATTACGGGCAACTGTTGGAATATCGGTTATTAGATTTATTCAGTGTGACTACAAGAATATGATATGTTTTTTCTTTTTAATTTAAGATTTCTGTATATGCGCTGATCTTTTCTTTTCTTTTTTAAGTTTTTGAACGCTAGTCTTGGACCGGCGGCTCGGATTCTTGCTCTTAGTTTCAGTTGATTTGAGGATCTTGTCTGTGAACAAAAATGTTTGGTTCAAACCGTGAGTAATCCGTTCTCTTTTCTCGTCTATTTCAGTTGTAATTATATATTCTTGTTCGATTCTTTTTCCGGGTCCAGTTGAAAATGAATGATATTATTGTTTAATGTGTCTATCTACATGCAAAAGCTGTCAAAAGATTTTGCCAGACTTTGAATACTAATTTCCGGCAGTTGTACAATTGCACCGCACACAAGCTTTTGATGCCGAGATACATCTGTTGATGGCACTGCAATTTCGTCGTCCTGTTATTTTTTTATTGGATCGTTTTTATTGATCGGGGTATTGATGGCTGTGGAAATTCTCTTCTTTTTCGTGTATTATATCTAATCAAAGGGATTTTGCTGGATACCTTTTCATGCCAAAGTTGAGATAACATTTGTTACTGTGTGACCTTTTATGAGCTGTTTTCTATGATAATCAACCTCTCATTGTGTCCAATTCATCCATTTTTGCCTGGTGAGCACCGCATTCCGCTGCTAGTTTTTTTTTTTCTTTTCTGTTTTTGGTAAAATTCAATAAATCTTTCTCGTATAACTTATCAACAACCCCCACCTGCCCTCTTCCTCACATCACTTGTCAACATGCATCTTTGTCTCATTGTATTGAAGGTAATAGCCTATCAGGTGGTTGATTTAATTTTTTTTTTTTTTTTTTTTTTTTTTTTTAAACAAAAACTTTTGTTTATTTACGTAGCCCTCACTTGTGGCGGAGGAACACCGGCAATTACAATGTGTCCTATCTTTAAATGTTCACTATATGCTCTATGTCTCCTATTTTCCTACACTATTACTTTTTGAAAACTTTCAAGTTTATCCCCATCTCTACACATCTTCTCCAGTTGGTTCTTGTCTTTCTCACTCCTCGCCATTCACTTACATAAATTCGTATTGTATTCTTTATGTGCAGACTCAGCACAGTATGGTCTCTTGCATCCCCTTCAAACAACCGTTTGTTTCGTTCCCACCATAGCATGTAAATGATTGCTGAGTTAGCAAGCAGCACTAATTCTTTCTGGAAGCTGTTCCCCCCAGGCCTCCCTTGGATCCATCTCTGATATCCCTGCCATCCCGTTTGTGCTTTTTCCATACCACAGTAATTCATCACGGCCCTCCATACCTTTTTTGCATAGTGGCAGGACAGAAAAAGGTGCTCATGCGTTTCCTTTCCTTCCCCGCATAGGCAGCAGGTAGCTTCAATCTTCATTCCCCATGTGATCAGTCTGTCTGCCGTGGGCAGTCTTTGCCATTGCATCATCCAGCTTATGAAGGCGTGTCTGGGGATTCTCCTTTTCCACCACACGCAAGCCGTCCATGCCAGGTCTTGGCTAGTCACACCTAGCGATTGCACAGCACTTCGTAGTGTGAATTCTCCCGTACTGTCAGGTATCCATTCCAATTTGTCTTCTTCATCACGCAATATAGGAGGGGGCCCGAGTTGTTTAGTGATTTCTTTGCAGACAGAGTCAAGTCTACTGTTCTCTTTATCCCAGCTCCATTTTCCATCAGTCACTACATCCGCAAGTTTTGCATTTTCATGCAGCAGGAGTCGTTGCTGGAAATGTTTAATCCCGTCAACATGGCATAGTGGCCCTAGCTTGTGCCAGTTTGCTTTGAAGAAAGAGGTTGTTTTGCCATTCCCAATTTCCACTCTTGTTCGTTCCTTTAATTGTTCCCTGCTCCCCATCAATCTCCGTACCAGCCAAGAGTCCGTTTGTTTTGGCTGGTAGTCCCAGACAGTGTTTTCTTTTAATATGACTTGGTGTACCCATTTGATCCACAACGATTCCTTCTTCCTGCATATATTCCACAGTGTCTTCAGCATTAACGCTTTGTTTAAGTTGGAGAGGTCCGGGACGTCAAGCCCCCCCTGCTGTATGGTTGGCTGATTTGATCCCAGGATACTCTTGCACCACCCCTGTGCCCGATCTTCCCCTTCCATAGAAATTGAGATAGGATACCATTGATTTTCTTCAACACACTTTTTGGTAGCATATACACGCTAGACCAATAGGCTTGGATATTAACAAGTACTGATTTTATTAGCTGCAATCGTCCTCCATACGTTAATTGTGTGTTTGCCCAACTGCTCACCCTTCCCGTAATTCTGTCTATGAGTGTTTGGCACTCCTTTCCTCTCAACTGGCCCGAGATCAATGGTATTCCCAGGTAGCGGACTGGGAGCTCCTCTAGGGGAAACCCGATCGTGTCAGCCATTTTTACTGCAACTTCTGGAGTGCAGCCTGCCACAAAGATAGAACTCTTCTCATTGTTTGGACACAGCCCAGACATCTCCCCAAACCTACTTAGAATCATCCTGATGCCCTTGAGTGTTGTCTCCTCAGCCCTTGCCATGACAAATAGATCATCTGCAAAGGCTATGGATGATAGCTTTATCTCTTCACATCTTGGATGGTATAATAGATCACCTTTCCCAAACGCCTTCCCTAGCATCTTACTTAGTACCTCCATAACAATTAGAAAGAGGTATGGAGAAATAGGGTCTCCTTGACGCAACCCTCTTTGTGCCTTGAAGAAACCCACCAGCTCCCCATTTACACAGACCGAGAAGTGGGCAGACGAGATACACTGCCATATCCATTCTATGAACTTTGCAGGGAACCCCATAGTCTTCATGGCTCTTATTAGGAATCCCCATCGGACCGTGTCATAGGCCTTCATTATATCAATCTTAATTGCACACCTAGGGGAACCCCCTTTTTGTTTATAGTTCTTTACCAGATCGTGCATCATCCATATGTTCTCTTGGATGAGCCTTTTGTCCAGGAAAGCTCCCTGGTTTTCACCAATGATGTTCTGTAGTACCGGCCTCAGTCTTCCCGTCATTATTTTTGTGATTACTTTGTAGATCACATTGCAGCAAGCAATGGGTCTGAAGTCTCGGACTCTAGCTGCGTCTGCCTTCTTTGGGATAAGAGCAATTGTTGTAGCATTCACCGCAGGATCCATCTCATAAGTCTCAAAAAACCACTGCACTCCTTTGATGACATCTTTTCCTACCACTTCCCAGTTGTTTTTGAAGAATTCCACGGGGAAGCCGTCTGGACCCGGGGCTCTATCACTTTTCATATCAAACACAGCCCGTTTGATCTCCTCTGCTGTCACCTCCTTCGCCAGGTCTTCCTGTTGCTTTACCGTAATAGTTGATAGCCCAATATCTCCCATCCAATTTGCAGCCCAGCCTGTTTCTGCAAATAGATTTTTGTAGAACTCCACAATTTCTGTTTTCACTTCCTCATCTCCTTCGATCCAATCTCCGTTGTCTTTCTGGACCCTCAGAATACAGTTTTTCACCTGATGGCTTTTGACTTTTCTCTGAAAGAATTTTGAATTCTTATCCCCATCCTTTAGCCACTTCACCCGTGCCTTCTCCTTATAATATGTTTCTTCAGCAGATAACAATTCTGCATAGATATTGAGTTCGTTTCTCTCCTTTTGTTGCAGCTCTGTATTATGGGGATTTTGCATCAGTTGGGTTTGGGTTTTCTCCAGCTCCTTCCTTGCACATTCCACTCTCATTGAAATATAGCTGAAGTGTTCTTGATTCAGTTTTTTCAACGGTTTCTTCAGATTCTTCAGTTTCTGATGCAATGCTTTTAGTGGGTTCCCCTCTACCCTTTCAGACCATGTTTTTAGCAATATTTCCTTGAACTCTGGGTGCCTCATCCAGCAACTTGTAAATCTGAACGGCTTTGGACCTCCAGCTTCCTCAGCCATATATAGGACGGCTGGTGCATGGTCTGAGGTGAGGTTGCTCAGAAAATCTAGTTGGATATACGGAAACTCAGTCTTCCAACTTTCGGATATCAGGATTCGGTCCAGCTTTGACAGTATTCTGTCTCCCCCCTCTCTACGGTTACTCCAGGTAAAAGGCAGACCTCTTGCTGGGAGGTCCAGCAGGTCTGTTTCCTCCAAACAGTTCTGAAACTGTTGGACTGCATCTTGATCCACTGGGAGACCTCCACACCTCTCATCACTGCTTAGGACAATGTTGAAATCTCCCATTACTGCCCACGGGATCCCCAGCTTCATCTTATGTATTGCCTTTAGTTCCTGCCACAGGGCTAGTCTATCATCTTTCTTATTTGCTCCATACACCACTGTTAAAAGGATTTTCTTTTGCGTTCTCAGTATGTCCAGAGTGACTGTGAGGCACTGCGGCATTGCTTTCACAACCGTACCACTCACTTTCCTCCCATTCCATCCACACCATATGCGGGGAACCGTCCCATTGCTGTGGCAGGATTCCCATCGAGGGAAGATATTACTGGCCACACGTTCTATTTTGCTCTCCCGTACCTTTACCTCCACTAATCCCATTATGTCTATCTTGTTCCTTTTGATAAATTTCTTTATTTCACTTTGTTTGAGAGGGTCATTGGCACCTCTCACATTCCAGCAGCTGATCTTCATAGGAAGTTCGGATAGTATCTCTTCCTTCTCCCCCTTTTCTTCCTGCTTTTCCTCCCCTTTCCAGACTTTTGCTCCTGTTTCTCCTGCTGTAGCATTTCTTCCTTTACTGCCTGGTCCTCTTGAGACTCCGATTCATAACTTTGTTCCTCCTCCCCTTCAGTTGCATTTTGTTCTTTCTGTGGTTTTTCTGATAGCATTTCATACGAGTTCGTCATGCAGATTGGGCTGCTCTGCCTTATTTGCGTCACTGGCGTATAGACAGGGGGGGGACCCAGCCTATTCTCATTCTCCTCTTCCTGCCTCTCCAGGCTAGGACTCTTTTGCTCCAGCTCTGGAGTTCTCCCCATTTCCCTGTGCTCCTTCTTCTCTTCCTTCCCCTCTTCCCTTTCATTTTCTCCCTCATAGCGGCCAGGGACAACACTATTGTTTACGCCCAGCTGTAGCCTTCTTCCAGTGGGCATGTATTCCGTCTTCTTTGTTTTCCCCTTTTTCTCTCCATACTTTGGACAGTTCTGTGTCCAGTGTCCAAATACTTTGCAATGCTGACACTGGCTAGGCATCCATTCTACCTGCACTGGCTGTGAAACTAGCATATCATCTTCATTTATGAATTCAATTTGGTCCGGAATTTCCTCCCCCGCGTTAACTTCAATACATACTCGTGCAAAGGCCAATCTCTCCTGCTCCATCGTTTTTTTGTCAGCATACAGCGGTTTCCCAATTGCACTTACAATTTTTTCCAGAGCTTCGACATCATAGTATTGCACCTCCAGTCCGGGGAGTCTGATCCATACCGGAACCGTTTTGAAATCCTTCTTTCTCATATCACCTCCCTTCACCCACGGTTGCATGATGAACATTTTATTCCCAAAGCTCATCGGAGACTCTTCAGCAGCCTCGAGCATGCTGTGTTCACTCTGAAATCGAAAGATGAAGGTTCCACCATGCAATCGCTGCACTTCTAGGAGCCCCGCCGTTGCCCATCGGCTGTCTGCGAATCGCTTCATCACCGTAAACGGAGTATCCATACCGATTACATATCCAATCGCTGCGTTCCTCCATTTCTCCGTCATTTTCCTCACATCGGCGTACTCAATTTTAGGGATTTTTCTCCCGTTTTGGTCCATTGGTGGCCGGTAACTCATATTCCACTGTGATTTCCCCGTACTTTCCTTCGCTACTCTCCTAGCCCAACTGACTTCCTTTCCCTCCTCATTCGCTCGGTTTTCTCGTACTGTGGTGGCCACCAGCCTCTCGTTTGCGGTGGATATTTCCTTCCCCGGCGGCTTCGCGGCGGGGACACTCATCCCTTCCTTTATATTCACAGAAAATACGTGTAACCAGAATAACTAATCCCTGATTTAATTTTTCTATGTGCTGCATGTGAGATTTTTTATTGAAATTGGAGAATTGATTTGAATATATCACCTACTAGTGATTAGGTTAGCTTATGGCTCTTTTGGTTGTGAAAATAATTCCGTTCTGGGAAAGTAATATGAATTTTACCGAATATCCTTTATATGTCATGTTCTTTTTATTAGAGTCTATAATGCCATCTCAGCTTATAAGTTAATGAAATAATAACAAAGTCAGGTAAATTGGGGGGGGGGGGCAGAGGATTCTCTTTTCCTTTCCTTAAAAATTAGTTCTACACATTGCGTCTAGGTTCTCTGTGTGTGATGATTATACCTGGTTAATATGACAGCTTTTGGTCAGTCATCACAACCGGCTTTCGGGCAAAGCACGAGTACAAGCAACCCTTTTGCTTCAAAGCCGTTTGGGAACACTGCTCCTTTTGGAACACAGAGCGGGAGTTCTTTCTTTGGAAGCACTACAACTGGTGTATTTGGTAGTCAAAGTTCATCACCTTTGGGTTCTACATCAGTTTTTGGTGCTGCTTCATCTCCTGCTTTTGGAAGTTCAACACCGGCATTTGGAGCTTCATCAACTCCTGCCTTTGGCAGTTCTTCTTCACCCTTCGGTAGTAAGTACACGAACAAAGTTTTATACCTTTTCACTTGGGCTTGATTTTAATTTCTCTTTTCTTAGAATTATGTCAACTCACTGCTGTTGGTTTGACATTGTACATTTGTTCTTGGCATTGGTTTCTTTTGGAAACTTTTTCCGAGATTAACTACGCATGTAAAATGGAGAATGAGAACATTGGTCGGACAATTGGTGCTTTTTTCACAACCAGTAATGAAGGCAGAACAGTTGCTTTAATATTTTACTATGCTGTAATTCTTCCTTCCTGCATAGCTTTCTTCAGTGTGTTACTTGTTTAGTTGTGCATCTAGTTTTTGTCGTCTAGTTGGACGCTGGGTTTAATGATATACTAGACAGTTGCGTAAAAATTTTGGAAGCTTCTTGAGTTTTGGAATTGTTTGTTCTGACGTAGAAACTTGACCATACATATCCTTAGGGGTGTCAAAAAGGGTACCTAATGAATACTTTTGGAATGTATGTGCTTAATAATTTAGGAAAAAGAGGCTCTCTCCTTCCTTTTAATTTAACTTTAAATTGTGGCCCAGTGATTGGAATTAAATAATTATTTGTTGTCAGCACTAGTTACTGGAAAGATTATGTTGTCTTATATGTGAAGTAGGGTAATTTATGAGCTAGACTCGTGCAATTTTATTTAGGGTCGAAGGATTGAGCCTGAGTTCGAGTGCTTGTGGAGATCTCATATACATACACACATACATATGTATACATACATATATATGTATACACACACACATATATATACACATATATATATACACACATATATATATATATACATATATATATATATGTGTGTGTGTGTGTGTATAGATATATCTATGTATGTATGTATATGTATACATATACACACATCTATATATATCTACGTGTACATATATCCATGTATATATGTATATATACATATGTATGTTTATATATACACATTGTTATGGCAAAGTGATTAGAAATGGTCAAACTACATCCTTTTGGTATGAACCTTGGCATCCATGGGTGTGCTTAGCTCATCCAATCCAGAACTTAAAAGAAAACTTGCAATCAGTGTAAATGCTAAGGCATCTGAGGTACTGGTGGGCAGAACATGGAGGCTGCCATACGGAAGAGGATGAGATAATCAAGTAATACAGTTCTACCAAGTCTGTAGAAATATTGAACTCAAGCAGGGAGAGGATTACTGGTCTGGAAGCCAAACTCTAAATTTTCAGTGAAGAATGCAACATTAGCCTTACAAGCTTCTCTTCCAATAGTTGATCATTTTCTTCCACAATATGCAATCGTATTATGCTTGCATATTGGAAGAGAGTGAAAACACAAGATAAACTTCTTGAATGGAGATTGATTCAGACTAATTCATGTGTCTTGTGTGGTAGGTTTGAAGAAGATCATGACCACCTATTCTTCCAATGTGAATACTTAGCTAAAGTGTGGGTTGCTGTCTTGAAACATATCAAGTGCAATGACAGAAACAAGGGCTGGCAGTACATCATAAATTGGCTTAATAACAACAGCTCCTGGTACTCAAATTTTCAGAAAGATCTAACTGATTTTGCTTTCTCAGCCACAATGTACTATATTTGGAGAGAAAGGAATAATATGATCTATCAACAAGCTACCAAAGATCATACTGCAGTCACTAAGGAAATTCTAGTAAGCATGTGCTACGCGGTTGATTCATGGAGGAAATACAAGCGTAGCAAGCTCAACTGGGAGCTAGCCTTTAATCTTGGTGTCTCAATGAAGATGGTCTCCAACCACGTAATGGAGTCTGGACTGGCTGCTTATGTTTTTAAACACATGATTGCTTCACTGCTTTCCCGTGACACACAAGGCTTGCAGTATATCTGTTCCTTATCCCTTAGTGTCTTACTTGTCTGTAGTAGGAATCTGGCACCTTATTGCTTCACAGGATAAATGCTGCTGCCTAAAACATCACTCGCTAGTTCAAACTGAGATATCTTGGTCATTCCTCAAAGTAATCGCAACTCCTTGTCTGGATGTTTCCTTAGTCTATGTTGGAATCTGTTGGTCTCTATTTCCTGGTACCTTGGATTCCTCGGTCAAGGTCTACACTGATATCATTTTGGCTGGGAGTTAGGGATTTTGTCTCCATGCGCGGTAGAACCTATGAAGTTTGTACTGGTTGGATGTCAAAGTCCTCAATGCCCTATCTTTCATTTCTGCTGCTACCTTCTTCCCCCAACTTTTGCTCACCCGTAAGATAAGCATCTTATGGTTCTGGGGAATTCCTGCTCTTCATGCCCTCTTCTGGCTTATTTGGCACTACAATGTTTTATCTCAGATTTTTGTACTTAGGCTAGCTTTATTATTGGATTTTGTTGTTTTCCGGTTGTAGTAGGGCATCTTTAATTCGGACAAGCTATGCTTGTTGTCTCTTTGATAACTATTTTGTACAGGTTGTAGTTACATTGATTATGTTTTGGGCTTGCTTGACTTTAGTTTGTATTATGTTTTCGCTTTTAGATAACTTTTTGCAAATGTTGGCACTAGATCTCAGATAGTACATTTTATGCCACTTATATTTTGTACTAGCTAAACAAACTGTTGCTGTTGTATGAGTAATATCTCTGTAATGTGCCAATATTTTGGCTTATATATGAAAATTTAACTTACAAAAAAACGTATATGTATATATATGTACATATGTGTGTGTATGTATATATGTGTGTGTGTATATATATTATATACATACATATGTGTACACATACACACACATATACAGGCACACACATATATGTGCATATACACACATGTATGCATATACATATATAAGAGTTCAACCAGCACTCTGATATCCTTTTTTTTACATTTCTCAACTGCCCGCCGACAAACTTTTGTGAAAAAGAAAAGAAAAATGACGCTACATACTATTGTCAGATTTTCTCGGCTCAGTTCACATGGCCATTATGTTCTTCATCTTATTAGATTTTTTGTGCTACCATCTTCTCTATTAAGCTTGGAGGTAGAGCCATTTTTTTTTGAAGCTCACCCATTTTCGCATATCATACCCATCTGAATCACTGATGACTGAAGGCAATAAATGTTATCGGTTCTTCAGATGTGTGAGTATGCACATATGATATGGGAAACCTTCTTTTGGGCTTTGGTAATTTTAAATCACTCTCTGCTGTTTCCTCTTACAGGTACATCTACATTTGGTCAGAAGCCTGCTTTTGGTGCCTTTGGATCTACCAGCACCCAAGCAAGTCCATTTGGAAGCTCTTTTCAGCAATCACAGCCTGCTTTTGGTAGCAATATGTTTGGTTCATCGCCTTTTGGTTCAAGTCAATCAGCCTTTGGCACTTCCAGCACTCCTGCGTTTGGCTCATCTAGCACCCCCGGGTTTGGCGCTACAAGCACACCACCTTTTGGAAGCACAACAAGCTCACCTTTTAGTACCTCAACTGGTGCCTTTGGTGTTTCGAATTCCTCTGTATTTGGATCTGTCTCTCCGGTCTTCGGCGCATCCACCCCGGCATTTGGCGCAGCATCCACCCCAGCATTTGGCGCAGCATCCACCCCGGCATTTGGCACAGCATCTACTCCCGCATTTGGTGCTTCTTCGACCCCTGCATTCGGCGCTTCTACCACTTCTGCATTCGGTGCTCCAAGCACTGGCATCTTTGGTGAGTACTCCACCATTTAGCTTTTGATCCTTCTGCTTTTTCTAGTAGCCATCTGCCGCTACAAAATCACCCTTTGGAGCTCTAGGATCCTGATTTGATAAGCCTGATAATATAGAGTGAGCCTCATTTGTTTGAGCTTCACTTTCATTTGCATATATTTAGGAGGCCAACCGGGGACACCAAGCTTTGGAGGCTCAGGTTTCGGGCAATCTGCGTTTGGAACTCAGCGTGGGGGAAGTAGAGCGGCAGCTTATGCCCCAACAACTGAGGTAGATACGGGCACACAGCCTGCTGGGAAACTGGAGTCTATATCTGCCATGCCCATTTACAAGGATAAGAGCCACGAAGAACTTCGATGGGAGGACTATCAGTTAGGAGATAAAGGTATCATGTTTTTTTTTTTTAAATTCCAAAATATAACATGCAAAAGGCACATGTTAATTTTTCCTCATGAACTATTAGGAGGACCAGCACCTGCTAATCCATCAACTGGTGTATCAGGCTTTGGATCCCCTTCAACCTCAGTGTTTGGGCAGTCATCTGCGAATCCCTTCTCTTCATCCTCGTCGTCAAACCCCTTTGCTCAAAAAAGTCCTGCTTTCAGTAGTCCAGGTTTTGGGACCTCAGTTTCACCTGCATTTACTTCTTTACCAACTGCATCTTTGACTACCTCCAACCCATTTGGCTCAACTGCAACGACCTCATCCTTGTTTAATTCATCTACACCTGCATTTACCAGCACATCCCCTTCACCATTTGGCTCTTCTAGCTCTTCTGCTTTTGGACAATCAAATTTTTTTAGTTCTTCATTGCCCCAAACATCTAATACATTTGGTTCAGGCTTGAGTTTCGGGAACAGTCAGTCATCACCGTTATTTCAGTCATCGATGCCTACATCGGCACCCACAAGTACTCCCTTTGGACAGACTATGGCATCCTTTGGACATAATCCTCCTGCTTTTGGTCAGATAAATGCATTCAATGCACAATCTACTGGTTTTGGTGGAAACTTGTTTACAAGCACTCCATCACCGTTCAGCAATTCAGTGTCATTTGGGCAGTCAACTGTAAGTTGTAAAACTCTTTCTATTATGTCCATGCTTTGTCACTCTATTGTTTTATAGTTGTAGTAATGCGTCGTGCAATGATGTCACTGTGTCGTGGAAGTCACACCTTTCTTCAACGTAGATTGTAATTTCAAATGAGACCTCACAATTTCTTCCTTAGCTTTTAGGTCCCTAGAGAAGCTTGCAGCAAATAAAGGAAATGCTAGAGCACATGTTAGCATTGAATAAAAAAGATGAATCATGTTTCAATGTAAGCATTGATTTTCGTAGAGGCAGACTGTTGAAGATTTGGTGCAGGCAAAGAACAAGTGTTAGTTGCAAATAGAAAGACAAAAGAACAAGTTTTGATATGCTTCCATTAACTTGTTACACAGGTAATTCTAATTCTGACTTGAAGTCCCCCCACTCCACTAATCCCTTCAGCGTTTTAATCTCTGCCAGCAAGTCATCCACCTATGAAAGCTTATCTTGCTGTATGCTTCTTCGTCCAAACTAATTTCTTTGACCTTTGCCAGCATGCGAGCCATACAGTCATGGCTTATCTCAAGATCATGTTTCTCTTCCAGATAGTTTCCATCAGAAAGCTTTTAAGTCCTGTTTCCATATCAATTTAGAGTTCTCCTGAAGTAGCAGATCTACTTACTTCATCTGGTAAGTTTTTTCCTTTGTGGCAAACGACCAAATTATGAACTATATAAGTTATTGAAATAATGCACTCCTGTGCTTGCCTATTTGCCTACATTGTTATCCATGAGTTTTCTAGTGAAGCTTCATTGTCAGCTCCAAGTCTCCTCATTGTTATTTACATCAAAGTCACCACAACCAAAAATAAAGGGGGAAAAAAGGTATTAATACTGGTCAAGGGGACTCCGGTTATCCCCTTACCGACCACCATCCTCGCCCTCCAAAAAAGGCCTCCACTAGACAATTTCACCAAAATCCAAGTCTGTGCTGCTTTGGAACATTAATTACGAGTTCTTATGAATAAAATGTGCATTTTGGCAAATAACTTGTATATTGGGGAGATGATGAAAGATTTCTAACTTTAGGATGGAGGTGAAAGGCAGCAATAGTTGTGGTGATAAAATGTGATCAATTTATGGAGTTAGTGTGTGCTTTCTGAAAATAAGGGTAGGCATCTAATTAAATTAGACGTTTCTTGGTTATCTGATCAGTGGTCCGAATCACGCATGGCTAATTTTTGTTCATTCTTGGTCAAACATAAGGAAGAAAGAACAAGACAAACTGGGAATTAGCTGTCAATATGAGCTTATACTTCAAGATCGTTATGTGAAAGCCAGGCTGCCCTAAGCCTGTTTATAAGATGGGCAGTCTATGCTTTCTTTTGGTGTTTGGGAGCAAGTATAACTTGCTCTGTTTATTTTTCTTTTGATATTTGGAAGCAGCTTAGCTTGCTGTTAGTACTTCCTTTTTTAATCCAGCAAGCTCTGAATGCTAGCTCTACCTATGTAAAGCTGTTCATATATATGAAAATTTTTAATGCACAAGATAAAAACACCAGCGCCCCCCCTTCTCTCAGGCTAGTTCAGAAAAGACTCAACACATTGTGGATCACTTGTTAACTCTTGATTTGAAGAAAATCGTGGAGCAAACAGAAACATATCCTTTGAAAGTCCTTCCTTCCACACTTAGTCAATGAAAACCAGTCAGCCTTTGTACATGGAAGAATGTTTCAGGACAACATACGGTTAATGCATAGTTGATAAAGAATTATAAGCGCTCCTATGGTTCCAGCTGTCGTGCAGTTGACATAATGGAAGCATTTGATACAGTTAACTAGAGATAAAGGGCGTCCCCGGTGCATCAGGCTTCCGCGTTTGCGTAAGGTTCGGGAAGGAGCCGTGTCGCCATTTGCTATAAATCTTAATGGCTCTCTCACGGTTAATTTTCAAGCATCTAGGGGTTAATGCAATGTGATCCCCTTTCTCCTTGCCGTTTCATCTTAGTTATGGAATACTCAGTTACTAAAGGCATAAATTGAGGGTCCTAACTTCAGATACCGTAATATGAAATCACTAAGCTCTCATCTTTGGCATTTGCTGATAACCTCTTCATCATTGCAAGTGCTGATGATGACTTTGTGAAGACAATAAAGGACTGGTGAAATCTGAAGGACTTTTTGGGATAAAACCAAATGTGCAGAAGTGAAGTCTTCATTACTAACTTACAAAAAAAAGTCTTCATTACTAGTGTTAGCAATTCAAAAAAACAAGTAATGTATGTTCTTTTGTAAGTAAAACAAGTAATATCTGATTTGTTAGAGATGTCTCTGGATTCTCTTCCTGTCAAATATTTGATAGTGCTATTAATTTATGGAAAACTATCTTATGAGGACTGTGGCCCTTTACTTGATAAGTTGTATAACAGGATCAACAGTTGGTCATCTTCTAAACTATCTTATGACAGTAGACTCTAATTAATTGTGTTTTGTTTGTTATTTGCAAATTTTAGATTGCAGTCTAGTTTATCCCATGGAAAGTAATAAGAGAGATGATAGACTTCTAAAGGGTTTTCTTGATGTGGTACTAGAAATTTATCCCAAGGAAAGTAATAAGAGAGATGAGAGACACTTAAAGGGTTTTCTTGGTGTGGTACTAGAAAGGGAAAGATTAAATGAAGTACGTGCTCTATACCTAAATAGGCTAGAATCCTGGAATTTCAGATCTCTTCCTCATCAATAATGCATACATCATGAAGAATATTACAAATATATGCTAGAAAAGAGACGATTTGGGTAAAATAGGTGCACCACAGTTATATCGAAGGTTAAATTAATGGCGGAAGTCCATCCCAAACAATTGGACTCTTGGATGTAGAAGAGAACACTTTCAGTCAGAGATTAATATTTACAGCTCATAAAAAAGGCCATTGGGAATGGGGTTTCTACATCTTTCTAGCGTGGTCCATGGCATCCTTGGATGGCACTGTACTCAAATTGCCCAGAACTGAAGCTAAACATTAGGATGGAGGCAAGAATTTCTGAGTGCGGGAAGGAAACACGTGGATGATCCCATTTGAGAAGGGCTGGGGCTCACAAGCTAACAGGTGGATGATCCCATTTGAGAAGGGCTGGGGCTCACAAGCTACAAAATTCACTAATGCCCGCAATACATCCAACTTATCCAAGGAGAAGACTGCTGGATTTGATTTCTTAATCCAATCTTTTTTGTTAGAAGTGCTGTTATAGCAAAAGCTGAGCTGTATGCCAGTGTAAACTGGGAAAAATTGTCTAGTGTAAGCATCACCTTCCAAGATTTAGAAGTCATAGTATCCAAGTTTTGCAGTCATACTATGGTTTTACATGTTGAAAGAAGATGAATACGTAAAACAAACTGTTCGTTTGAGGTATCATTGATTTTAACTCTTATGTTCTGTGTGATTGGAGTCTAAAAGATCATCACCATTTTTTTCTTCGATGCTGCTATTCAAAGAAGGTGTGGAAGGCTGTACTGCAACAGCTTTATTGCCAACACTTCTTCTCGTGGAATGCGATGTTGAACTGGATGCAATGAGACACATGGAAATCCAAATTTCAAAAGGATCTAATATACTTTGCCTGTGTTGCAACTATTTATATTATTTGGAGACAAATGAATCTGAGATTTCATCATAAGATTGGAAAGATTGACAAAGTACAACGAAGGAAATTCTACAGAATATTAGGTCTATCGCAGCTTCTTGAAAAGGCATGAAGAGAAACAATACTAATTGGGAGATCGTCTTAGGTTTGGGGCTTCTTATGAACATCTTCTACAAATGGCCTTTACTGTTGACACATGCTCTTGACGACTTTATTTTGGAGTTACAATTATGATTTTGAGGTTGTAGGTTTTTTTTTGCTTGTATATGCCTTATTGCATGTTTTTTGATTTTGGTCAATCTGGGATACATATAAGGTTGTTTAGTCCTTATGTTCAACACCTTCTTGCCTTGATGACCTTTGCATTACCTGAAACTTAAGCTTTCTGGAGTTCCTTCTCTCTTGGTCTCCTTTTGATGCAACTGACAAGGTAGGATCCACTCTTCCACCTCCAACAACCTTTCCACAAGGGTTTAGGCACAAAGAAGTAAACTTCTCCTTGCTTCTGTTGTGTATAAACCGCCGGAATGAGCAAACACCTTAGATTCAAGTGTGTGTTGATAGACAAACCTTCAAGGTCCTCCTAGATGTTCACTTTAATCCTTGGCACTCACCCTCAATTTGCTCAAGATTGAGAGATATTAGCCTTGATTTTTAGTGCAAAATCAAGAAAACAAGAATTCACACTTTTGGAGAGAAAACAAAATATGTCAAATTTTGATAAAAAATGTCGTTCTTGTCTAAGGCCGGCGGCCTTGTGCTAAATAAAGGCTGAAAATTTCAGCCAAAAACAATCAAAAAGGAAAGATAAACTCTATCCTAAAAATCTACCAAAAGTTTAAAAGGAGATAAATTGTAATTTTCCTAAAAAATCTATCTTGAAAATGGAATATTCTATTCTTCTAGGTTCAGCCAATTTTGTTGCTTTCTTTCGTAGATTTTGGAGATCAATTTCGTGGTTGGATAATCTTGTCTCAATCTTCAAAAAGTTGGTTGAAATTTTATCTTGATTGGATTTGGAATAGAATTCAAATTCTTTTTTTATCCTCAGCTGGCCGTATCACCTTTGCTTGGGAAGCTATGTTGTCTATTAGAGTTGCCATACCTTGCTACTTTCTTTTGTACCTTGAGCAATAGTCTTCTAGTGTTGCCTATTATAATGGATATCTCTTTGTAAATTTGCATATATCTATGAAATTTGACTTACAAAGAAAAAGATTGCCCTTGGAAGGGCCTTTGTTCTCCTTCTCTCTAACCCCCAACGGACATAACCCCTCCCTCAATCAACCCATCTCTTTTCTCTTTTCTCTCCACCCTAACCACCCTTAACGCCTTTTTTCTCTCTCTT
This sequence comes from Eustoma russellianum, assembly GCA_036186865.1. Taxonomy (NCBI): domain Eukaryota; kingdom Viridiplantae; phylum Streptophyta; class Magnoliopsida; order Gentianales; family Gentianaceae; genus Eustoma; species Eustoma russellianum. Next base: position 3,367,025 of record AP025052.1, read on the forward strand.
CATCTAGCCATTAACGACTACACCTCCACCTATTTCTTTTGAAAATGACTGGAACCTCTTGATCTAGCTCAGTTGTCAACATGCAATCCACTTTGCGCAAAATCGGCTTAGGCTTCTCTTCTCAAGCTTTTCCAGCCGTAAGCTTCCTCGACACTAATCTATGTTGAAACTGACGCGGATTAAGAAAAACGCTTCTTCGCCATCAATTCAGAATCTGTTGCGGAAAACAAACAAAAATGGTGCTCTATGATGGTCGACAGGTCATGGGTTAATACTGCCTCCTTAAATATGAAGAATTTCGCGGAAGATCCCTGGACCTCAAAAGGTTTTCTTGATGTTCAAAGGATGGAAGATCTCTTTATCTTTCGCGTCCAATCTGAAGTTTCGATGCAAAATATGCTTGACCTTTTCTTTATGCCTTTTGAAAACATGGTTTCTTTTTTCTTTCACCTGGAGTTCCAAGTAAACCAATACAACACCTAAAACTTGACATTTCAAGTCTTCGTATCCAATATTGCAGCATGTAGGTCCTGATTAGATAGGTTGTCTTATTGGAAAACCTATGTTCATGGATAGATTAACTATCCAATCTCAAGTGACATTTGCAAGAATTTGTATGAAAATTGAAGGAAGTGATTTGCCTTCATTGATGAGTATTGATAAGATTGCACTCATGAAGTTTTCTATGAATAGATGCCAACTCAATGTCTGACATGTAAAACTTTTGGGTATTCTTATCGAATGACTCACTAAAATGGTTGTACTTCTTGTATTGTGAAGCAGCAACCGATCGGCACAATACTTAACTCAATTTTCGTTATGTTGTTATTGTATTCAGGTGAAGTCAAATCACTACCGGAAAAGCATGGTTCAGCTACAAGACCTTCTGCTGTTGCAGTTGAAAATCAGTATAAGCTGCAAAGAGGTGGAGGACAAAATAATCTGGGATAGTGCAGGAAAACAAAGGGGTTGACATATTCCCTGGAAAAGTTAAGAAAGCTGGCGAAGTCAAGGCTAAGGTGGTGGAAAGAGAACAAGGTAAAGCCTATGTTGACTAAGTTGGGGTGGCAGTTACTAACAAGACCAGATATCCTATGGGTTCAGGTGCTTACCCAAAATATTGTAACGTCCTACGGGAGCACACTTCAAGAACCTCCTCCTCCCTATGGCGGCACATTAGGAGCACAATTCCGCTGCTACAGACTGGACTGGAGTCGGCAAATACAATTGACAATGACATTAATGGAAATCCACGGTGGAAGGGGTCGGCATCAGGGAAATTCTCTGTTGCTAGTGCATATAAATGTTTGGTATCTAGTTTATCGTCGTCTCATATTGGTTGGAAACATCTTTGGACTATGAAGGGACCAACACGCTTTAATCTCTTTCTTTGACAAATTTGCCACAATGGACTCCCTATAGCCGCTTTTCTACATATGAGGCATTTAACTGCTGATGTTTCGTGTATGCTTTGTCGTCATTCGTTGGAGGATACTATGCATGCTTTAAGGGATTGTTCTTGGGCAAATAATGTCTGGAGTCGATTAATCTACAACGAAGCCTCGACATGAACATGAACAAATATGAAGATAAGCTAATCTCTGACAAAGAACTCAACCACTAAGAAAATGATTGGGAGCAAGTACAGGAGAAAGAAGATACATATGGAATTTGGATGGTATCTCAGGGGAAGCAAGATACATATGGAATTTGGATGATATTCTTCCTCTAACTCTAGGAGGATAATGCCATGCAAGTATACTCAGAGAAGAGGAAATATCCTTCTACAAAACAGGGTATATCTGCAAAGTTGAAGCGTGTAGTTACAAATGCTACTTGAGTTTTCTTCTAAATCAATTGAAGAGGTCGTCAATTGAAGAGGTTAGTGACGTTCTTTTAAACCAATAAGATAATGAGGGACAGAGTTAGGTGGAGACTAGCTCTACCCCAGTCAAATAATATATTGGAAACGAGAGTAGATGGAGGCACAGAGGGGCTATGTCCTAAAGATGATTAAGCTAGCATGCTGGAGCATAAGGGGGTTAAACTCTTCTTGAAGCATAAATAAGTAAAAATAAATAGTAGAAAAACATATAGGTATTATTATGGAATTAGACAATAGAACTGTAAAAAATTTAGCAATAGAATTTTCAGAGGTTGAGAGACTACTCATAATATCCTTCCTAACTCTGTGGCAAGAATTTGAGTTGGTTGGAATTCGAATTATTTTAAAGGACAAGTACTACATATTGAAGAACAATGCATCACTTGTAAGATTACAACTAAGTGCCTCACCCAGGATAAATTCATCTTTATTGTGGTGTACAGATTCCACGAAATAAGTAGAAGAAGGGACTTGCAGTAGGTACTAAGGTACCAAGACAATTTATATGAGCGGCAACCTTGGATCATATCATAATGGGAGATTTTAATATTATCTTGGACAACAAGAAAAAAATCAGAAACATGGTTGATAGGAATGATATTAACGAGTTCACGGAGTGGATTGAACTTATTAACATATACAATATTCGTTCAAGAGGGTTTGAATTTACATGGTCAAATACACGAGATGAGACCAAGAGAGACAAGAATAGACTATATGTTTTCAATGATGAGTGGAATAGCAAATACCCAAACTGCCAACTTGACTACAAAACTCCTACTCTTTCATATAATTCTCCAAATGTCCTCTTTGTTAAGTTAGTTGGGTAAGAATCTTGGACCTAAGCCTTTCAGATTCATGAAAGGTTGGATGAAGCATCCAAGCTTTAGGAAAACCATTGAGTTTAATTGGAAAGATTCTGAACGGGAAGCCAAATTGAAGAGGCTAAAGGATCCATTGAAGAAACTGAACAAAGAAAATCTATGGTGAAATTTCTAAGAGAATCTTAAATGTTAGACAAGCTCTTGAAATGGCCTAGCAGCAAACAATGAAAGATTGTCATTACATACAGGAGTAGCAAATAAGAAGAATGCTCTGGATGACTATATCAGACTACTTGACGTTGAAGAAACATTTTACTAAGAAAAAGTCAGGGTCAGATGGATGAAAGGAGATAGGAACACTCGGTTCCTATATAGAACAGTCAAGTCACATATTGCCAGAAACAAGATTCCAAAGGTATAGGATGATAATGGAAACATGATTGAGGATTATGAGGAAGTAAAGAACATGCAACATACTTTTTTGAGTCCTTTTTAGCTGAGCCTCACCTTAATACTGTTCCACTTTAGACTTGGACTGTGAGGTCCTTAAATGTGGACCAATCCTTTTCCCTGGAGCCAAAATAACCCGAAAGGAGATTAAAGGCGCCTTATTTTCTATGAAAAATGATAGTGCTCCTGGTCCAGATGGATATATACTTGAATTCTTCAAAGCTAATTATGATTTAGTTGGACAAGATTTCATGGATATTCTTGGTTACTTCTTCACAAACAACTTTATCTACTACTCCATGAACATTACAACTATATCTTTTATCCCTAAAGTGGATGTTCCAATTAAAATGAACGACTTTATACCAATCTCATGCTAACGTTTGTCGTAATCTCAAAAATCCTGGCCACAGAATGAACCCTCTTCTACCCTACCTTGTTAATGAAAACCAGTTAGCTTTCACACAAGACAGATCCATCCAGGACAACATGCTACTAGTGTATGAGGTGGTAAAGAGATACCAAAAGATTGGTGGACTAAGCAGCTATGCAATCAAAGTGGATGTTATGAAGTCATTTGACATTGTCCACTAGAATTATTTGATGGAAATTCTAAGGTTGTTGAACTTCCCCAAGAGGTTTATGAATTGGGTTCATCTCTGATCTCTACAGCCTCATTTTCTATAAACCTCAATGGTTCTTTGATTGAAAACTTTGAAGCTACTAGGAGCCTCAGACAGGGTGGCCCACTATCGCCCACCTTGTTCATCCTAGTTATGGAGGGCTTTATTCAACTTCTAAAAACCAAAATTGATGCATCTCAATTCAAATATCACCCAAATGCGATTATGTAGAGCTCAGCTCCTTGGTTTTTGCTGATGACTTGTTCATCCTTGCTAATGCTGATAACCCATATGTGAAGATTATTAAAAATGCACGGGAGGCTTTTCAGGATCTTTCGAGCTTAAGGCTAATGTGAAGTTTTTGTTTCTGGGACGACAAATTCCAAGATGCAAACCATTTTAGACATTCTTGAGATGGCACTTGGCTCTTTGCCAATCAAATACCTTGGAGTGCCTGATCTGAATGAGAAACTTTCTTATTCAGATCGTGGTCCTTTGTTGGACAAACTATACAACATGATTAGTAGTTGGTTTGCCTTTAAACTCCCTTATGGTACTAAACTTCAGCTTATTAACGCTGATTGCTATTTGTAGATATTGGATAACATCTTTCTTCATTCCAAGAAAGGAGATTCTTAGAAATTCAAAAGATTCTTAGAAATTTTTTTTGGGATGGCGCAAGAAAGGGTAAGATTAAATGGAGTTCAGTCTGTAAGCCAAAAGAAGATGGTGGAATGGGAATTTCTAACATGTTCCATGTAAATATTGGTTACCTAATGAAGTCTATTTGACTCATTTGCAAGGAAAAAAGAAAGTCTATGGTTCAAATAGGTCCATTTGGTTATCCTAAAAGGCAAATCACTGTGGGAAGTAAAACCAATATGCTCAGTTCATCAAGAAAATCATTGGGAATGTTATTTCAACATCCTTCTGGTTTGATCTTTGGCACCTTTGGGATGTCTGGAGAAAAACTCTTGTAGAAGCTTTCAGCCGTCACAAAGGGTAGACTATTGGTAATGGCTCCCAAGACCAAATTTTGTTGTCAAGAGTGCCACTTTAGCTAAAATTCCATCGACTCCGTCTGTCATCTGAGCTAAGATTGTCTGGAGTATTCATCATCTCTCTAGATATGCAATCATTCTTGATACTAACATTTGCGTGCTTTGTGGCAGGGCTTTTAAGGACCATGATCATCTTTTCTTCCAATGTTCATTTCCCAAATTAGTGTGAAGGCTGTTTTGAAGCAGTTAAAGTGCAAGTATTTCATCTTGTGGTTTGATCCTCAGCACCCTTGGGGCGCATGGAGAAAAATTTTCCAGAGCCGAGAATGAAATTAAATATCAAATTGGAAGCCAAAGTTTCACACGTTCTGGAAGGGGCACAATGGAGGGTTCCTTATAGTAAAGGATAATCAAGTCATCGGCACTCTTGTAGAAGCATTCAGCCCTCACAAAGTGTAGATTATTGGCAATGGCTCCCAACACAAAATTTTATTGTCAAGAGTGCCACTTTAGCTAAAATTTGATCGACTCCATATGTCATATGGGCTAAGATCATCTGGAATATTTATCATCTATCTAGATATGCAATCATTCTTTGACTTGCATATAAGAAGAGGATGATTACTCAAGGCAAACTCTTATAATGAGATATTATTGATACTAACATTTGTATGCATTGTGGCAAGGCATTTAAGGATCATGATCATCTTGTTTTCCCATGTTCATTTTCCAAATTAGTGTGGAAGGCTGTTTTGATGCAGTTAAAGTGCAAGGATTTCATCTATTCATGGGACAATCTCCAGTTTTGGCTTTTTACCAACTGCTGGAACTCTAAATTTTAAAAGGTCCTTTCGTTCTTTCCTTTGGGTGCTGTTGGTTACTCAATTTGGAGAGAAAGGAACGAATGTTTCCATCAAGCAAATTAGAGAGATTGGCATAGTATAATGAAAGAAGTCCTGCAGATCGTAAGATTTTTAGCAATATCTTGGCAGGGTATTGAAATGAAGAAAGAAAACTGAGAAGTTGTCATCAACCAAGGACTCATTATGAAGATCTTCAGCATATAACAATTGGATAAAGCTCTGTTTATTATTATTATTATTATTATTATTTTTTGCAAGCTCCAATTGCCTTGGCTTCTGGTAGCCATTACGGCTACTCCTACTATGGGTCTTTGGGGATTAATTCTCGTCTTCCAATGGTTTACTCATCTGATCCTAGTATTATCACACTATTAGTTGCATCCTCAGTACCCAGATTTAGGTTTTTTTTTTTTTTTTTTTTTGCGTTTTTGAAAGTGGTAAAGTTTCATGGTTTAGCTGTAGAATATGTAATAGAATTTTAGATCCACTTGTATTTTAAGCAAGTCTACCTTGTTGGCTGACTTGTTGTCGCCCTCTCTTGGCAACCGAACCTTGTAAATTTGTCTGATTTGGGTCTCTCTCTCTCTCTCTATATATACACACACATATATATGTGTGTGTGTGTGTGTGTGTTTTAACTTAAAAAAAGCAAGTGGCCTTTCGATTTTGTATTATGGATCCGGATAAGAACTATTGCGAAAAGTGCTGGCTGAGCATTCACTTGGTGTTCTACTTGGATATTGTCGTCTGGTTTTGTACCAACTCTTGGCATCTCATTTTCTGGTCTTCTATTTTTGTTTATTTGTTTTCTTTCCTCGGGTATGACAAGTCTTTTTTCTCTTGAAATTTGTCTGAGCCAACTTGCTCTGGTCTTGCCGGTTTTTGGTCACCTTGCCTTGTGAAGGCTTTCACTTCTACACAATTTCAAACAGCCGCAGCTCCAGCTCCTGGAGGTTTTGGCAGCTTTGGTCAGACACCTGCAGGTTATATACTTTTGCGTCTTTGACAGTAGCAGTCATATCTGATACTTTGATATAAATTTTTTTGGCTGTAATATCGGTATGACATTGCTTGTGTCTCTCAGTTGGTACAAGCGGATTTGGTGGCACTTCAAGCATCTTTGGTCAAAGTAATTTTGGACAACCGTAAGTAACTTGTGCTAGCTCTTTTGCCTGGGTATTTTTTTTATAGCTGGTCAAAGTAATTTTGGACAACTGTACTTGTGCTCGTAAAACTTGTTATAGATGGATGGAATTAGTCGACATCCATGTTGCAATGGTGCCTTTCATGGTTACCTTTTTCCATGGTCATGGTTTTCTGAATGGTCATGTATGTTATGATGAGCAACCTCTACCACTTTTTTTTTTAATATCTTTTGGTTTTCTCTCTCTCTCTCTCTCTCTCTCTCTCTCTCTCTCTCTCTCTCTCTCTCTCTCTCTCTCTCTTTTTGTGGGGGGGGATTATTTCGAGTTTTTTTTTTTGTGTGGCAATGATCATACTCACATGTATGATCTTTTCATGCGGATGGATATGGTGCCCTGAATCCGATTGGTGTTGCTTCTGTTAGTGCCCTGAATGCAGCTACTTCTCCCTGATACAAATTTTCCTCTCTTTGCTTACGTCTGTTGAAAATTTTTTATCCTTTATTTCTTACCAGGTCAGCTATTCAGAATACCGTGGCCGTTCAATCAGCTCCTGCTAATCCTTTTGGAACTCTGCCAATGATGCCTCAAATGTCGATTGCACGCTCAGGCACTTCTCCGTCTGTCCAGTATGGAATTTCAAGCCTGCCTGTAAGTCTAGGTGTCTAGAAGTTGGACATGACCAAGCGAGAAGGATATCCTGTTCTTTTTCCTTGTTATGGGGCTTGGTATTGTTTCAATGGATTTCTATTTTAATATTAATGTGATTGTGTACACACCTGTAGAGAACCTATAGAGAACAGTTTTAAGAGTTTTATATTGATGCATAAATTAAACGTCATATATGCACAGGTTCTTGAAAAATCTGTTCCTGCCCGGGTCTCTTCATATTTGACTTCTAGGCATCTTTCTCAAAGGCGTGTCAGGTTACCTGCAAGGAAATACCAACCAAACATTGATAGCCCTAAGGTGATGATCTTGTTTTTGTAACTATAGCTTGCTAGTTCTGTAATGGTATTTATGACGGCTAAACTATTTCCTTGGTTATACTGTCATTTTAATGCAAAATGCAGGTGCCCTTCTTCAGTGATGGTGAAGAGACACCCTCTACACCAAAGGCAGATGCCTTTTTTGTTCCTCGAGAGAATCCAAGGGCTTTGGTGATTCGACCACTGGAAAAACAGCAACTTAGGGTCAACGAAGATAAAACAATTCTGTCCAAATCTAATGGTGTTGGTGAGAATGGTAAACTTGTTTTTGGCAGGGCTCTCTTATTGATTCTTTGTCTGGTTTTAAAGTTGATTAAATCATGCAGGATGAGCCAAAAGTGTACTTCCTCTTATAGTACATCTGGTTGCATAGTAGAGCTTTCTGTTTCTTATTCTTGTTGATTTGTTCGTCTCATTTTCTTAGCTTCTTATGTTCAGGTAACACCGAGGAAGCAACCTCTCTTCCTCTAATGAAGGGCCCTGGAACTGAGAATAAAGGTGGGTGGTACGTAAAATTATATGACATGATCATCTTTTGTTGCAGACGTCATCATACCGGTGAATCTGTTCTCCATATCCAAGTTGTGAAACTCATTCTTTTAAAAGATCCAGAAAAGCATCTCACTGGAAAGAGATGAAATAAATGATTCACATTGTGTGAAGGAAGAAAAAGAAAATTGATTATAGGAAGTAATGGATGGTTTTCCTAGCTTTGGATTATCTGGGGCTTGTTTACTTGAATGACTTTACATTGCTTTTGAATAGTTATCCACCCCCCTCCCCCCGGGGTTTTCCCTCTTTTCTTTTTATTATATCTTTTTTATAGTATAATAGTGTGCATATTGTTGAAAGCATCCTATGAGACTTTGGACATAAAAAGAGTTGCTATATGAGCTGAAGCTTTGGAATTTCCCGTCTTAATAGCTAAAAATTAGAATATTGCAGGCAGTAATATTGTGTTGCTTGCTGCTATGCGACTCCAGATGTCTATTAGTCTGTCACCATAGTTGTCAAAATTATTTTGCACCGGCCAACACTGTACCAGTACCTTTGAACACCAATTTTGTTCCAGTAAAGATATTGGTCAATACGGAAAAATACCGGTGGTCCTTGCCAGTATCTGAAGTTCATCTGTTTTGGGCATATACTGGCCATACCATTCTTCTATACTATAAGAAAAGAGTGAGGAAACCTTGACTGTAGTCACCGAACACCCTTTCTTTTCCTCCTGCAATCATCTGTGCATCGCCAAACGGAGGTGGAGGAAAGAGCTTTGCGTCGCTGCAGGGAATGAAGATTCTAGAGGGGCGGATGAAGATAGAGGAGCAAGGTGGTGCAGGGCTGGAGAAAGAGAGGCGGTGGGGGAGGCGAGCAAGGAGAGGAAGTTTTTTTGGTGGTGGTGGTGGTTTTTTTTCGGGGGGGGGGGGGAGCGGAGTCAGTCATGGGTTAGGGTTTGTGGGGTGGGTGCTGGGAAGTGGGAGGTTAGGGGTAAATGGAAGTGCAGAGTTGCAGACTTAATGTGTTGGCTTTCCAATGGGGTACTATCTGCATTTCCTTGAAAAAATGTGTTGAGAGTAAATATTAAAGAAATGTTTGAGGGATAGGCGAGAGGGTCGTGGTTGGTAAAGTTCTTTTACGTATGTTAAGAAAGAAATGCAATGGCACTTAAGGTAGATCGGTGAAGTTCATATATATATAAATTAATATTTATCATATTTTCTTCAGGTACCCTGTTCTGTACCTTGTGTGTTTGTGTGTGTGTGTGATGGAGGTCCTCTCCTTAACTCCCTCTCCTAAATAAAACTAACGGATTGGTCTAAGAAAAACACACGTCAGTGTGCAGTGTGTGCAGGCCCCATACACTACAGATTCTCTGTCTTTTAAACAAAACTTAGAAGGGGGGCGGGCTTAGGACAGGAGTCAACCCCCTTTTCTGGGGTGGCATATGCTATGTTACAGAGTTGGGTGTAATATTTGCTGAGAACTTGATACAGTTTTGCTACATGCAGATGTCACAAATGGGAGTGGCGTCAAGGAACAATCTGAATCTGCCGAACAGAACCAGAAAGCGAACGGGACAAATGAAAATCACTCCACCGGAAAAGGAGATTCATTTGTTACTCTTACCGGTCAAAGAGCAGCAATTACTTTCGAGCATGGAGCTGACATCGAAACACTCATGCCAAAGTTACGCCACTCTGACTATTACACAGAGCCTTGTATCCAAGAGCTGGCTGCAAAAGAAAGGGCTGAACCTGGATACTGCCAGCATGTGAGGGATTTTGTGGTTGGAAGACATGGCTATGGTAGGATCAAATTCACTGGGGAGACTGATGTTCGTCGACTCGATCTAGAATCTCTGATTCAATTCAATGACCGAGAAGTAATAGTATACATGGACGAGAGCAAGAAGCCTCCTGTTGGACAAGGACTTAACAAGCCTGCTGAGGTGACCCTTCTGAACATAAAGTGCTTTGATAAGAAAACTAGACAACAGTGCACCGAGGGCCCAAGGATAGAGAAGTACAAGGAGATGCTTAAAAGAAAGACAGAGGATCAAGGTGCAGAGTTTGTGTCTTACGATCCTGTCAAAGGAGAATGGAAATTCAGAGTCCACCATTTCAGTAATTACAAGCTATGAGAGTCAGCATCCTCTGCCAAGATGGTGAAATTGGCCCAAGAGGGCATGCAACGATAGCTGATTTGTTTAGCGTGCACATGCAGGCATGCCTTTCCGATGATGCTCTGTATAGAATTTCCCAGCAGTTTTCTTTAACATAGGGATGTTATGCTGTCGTGTGAGCACTTGTTATCACCATCGGTGGTTCTGTCTTTTGTTGTCAACCCCCCTACCCCCACGCCCACTCACAAAACAGCCCTCCAGACAGCCATTTGAGAGAAAAAAGTGAGAATGTCGTTTTTGTTTATCATCATGTTTGGACATGGGGTGGAGTACTGCTTTCGGTTTGGTAGCGTTTGCCTATCCTTTTTCCTTCCATGTTTTCTTTGGGTGCTTGAGTATTGAGAATTAAAAGGATTTTTTGTTTTTCATGCTTTTGCTTTAGTTATGGTGATGTTGGGTTCAGCCTGTTGCTTTGTCATTGCATCTGTAAACACGTGTCTGTACGTTGATGCCACTTTATTTCCTATGTAGGTACAAGACTAGTGAGCTCTCTGACCTGGAATGTCTACGCTTGACTAGAGGGCAAGCGGCTAAAGGTGCTCAGTGAAATCTTCAACACAGTTCAACTTTTGGCTCGGGGAAAGCAGCCCATAACAGAAAAAATCTCAATCACAGGATAAAACATGTCCAAAACACCAAAAAGAACAAAGAAAAGAAATTTATATACGGGCTAGAATCCACTGTTGTGATGGATCCATTACGCGATAATCCATGTCCAGAACACCAAGAACAAAAAGCCGGGGAAAAAAGGCTAAACGCGTGCACATACGATAAATCGAAGGTGTGTTAGCCCGAGCAAGTTTGTACAGAAACATGACAAGTAGGTCACTGGGAAATCAAGAAGTGTGCTAGTTGTATGACTTATTAAATTTAAAAGAATAAAAGCTGTGTCACTCTGAAAATAAAATTGGTCACCTCAATGTGAGATTGATTTATTTGAAAGGATAATTGCATTTAGATTTCTATGTTTAGGCGTAATTATCATTTGACCTCTAGTTTAAAATCGCCAGTTACAACTTCCATGTTTTTGGACTAATTTGAAAATGAGACTTTCCAGTTAAAGTCGATGAAAATTATATTTTTTGTTCAAAATAACAAAGGTGTAAAGGTAAAAAGTTCCAACAGATGAGATGTCACGAGTCATATATTAAACCATATATGGTACAAAGGTGATAATTTTGGTTTACTTTAACCAAAAACTCTTTACTTTTAATTTAATCCAAAAACATAGGGGTGAAAAGGTCGCGTTTTAAACTAAATGGAGTATAGTGATAATTATGTCTAAACACACGAGGTGTAAAGGTAACTTTTTTTTTTGTAATTTAGTAAGTTATATCTTAAATTGTACACTTAATTGGAGGGATGACCGTAACTCTAACTGGACGGTTAATAAGTTATATGCCTAAACTATGCATATATCCCTTCTCCATATTTTACCATAGGCGGAAGCCTTTAAGATAATGAGGTAATGTTGTTGTATGCATCTATCCAGGTAAGTGTTCAAGTTGGTGTATATCTTTCTAAATTTATGAAAAACAAGTAAAAGGCGAGTCTAACCTAAGACGAAGGCCTCTTTTTGTCAATAAAAAGGGTTCACCTCAACTTGTTACTGATTTTTCTAATTTAGTTAGTTAAACACCAACTTGTACATCTAATTGGACAGATGATTTAACCTCTAGGAGTATAAGTTGGTGTACAACGCATTAAATTTAGAAAAACAATAGTAGGGCCACTCCTTTTATAAATAAGAGGAGTCTATTCTAACTAGCTAATATTTTTTTCAGGTGTACACAACTTTTTGTACACACTTAAGTGGACAGATGATATTAACACTTTGAGAGGGCTAAAGTATGCTCTAATGTAAGTAAGTGTACAAGTTGGTGTATAATTTACTAAATGCAGAAAAACAAGGGTAAGCTCACCCTTTATAAATAAGAGGGGTCTTCTATTTTGTTATTGTCTTTCTTAATTTAGTAAGTTGTACACCTAATTAGACAGATGATGTTAACAGCTTAGAGGGTTTAGAATCATCTGTTCAAGTGAGAGTATATGTTTGGTCTACAACTTAGGTATACAAGTTGTGCAACTTACCCTTTTTTCTTTAAAAAAAAAGCAGGGCAACCCTTTGTAAATAAAACAGTTATATCCCAAATTAATGATGTTTTTCTCAATTAAGTGTACGACTTGGCACGTGATTTACTAAATTTAGAAAAATAAAAGTAAGGTTATCTTTAAAAACAAGAGAGGTCCTTGCCTACTTGCTATAACTTTCCTTAATGTGATAAGTTATAGATCAACTTGTAGACCTATACAACGATAACCCCTCTTAGAGTATCACATACAAATAGGATGTTAACGAACTGAGCTGAGCCAAATACTAGTTTTTTGAATTCGAATTCGTTTAGCTAAACAAACTGTTTGGCTTGGTTTATTTAGCTAAACAAGTTTTAAAATTTGTTTGAGTTCGGCTTGATAACTAGTTAAACAAGCCGAATAGTTCGCAAACAGTTTGACTCGTTTAACTAAACGAACCCAAATAGGTGTTTGAATTCGACTCGTTTAAGTAAAATTGACGAACGAACTCGAACCAAGTATGAATCGAACTCGAACAGTTTGCGAACTGTTCGGTTCGCTTAACATCCCTAAGCACGAGAACCTAAATGCCTCTCGTATTAATATGCCACAATAGTTAGCGTTCTACTTTTGCATATTAATCCCATTCAGATTCTTGGCATTTGACCATGGTTTTCAATAATGATTTTTTTGGTTTTTGTGGATTGAAGGGTTTGTGGGTGAGCAAAGTTCATGCATGATATTTAGCAAGGAAGTTCTAAGCTTAGATCTGTATTTTTTAGGAGCTCAAGTGGAGCTTCCAGAGAATGAAATTTACCCAAAGAAGAAAGTCATAGAGCTTCTTTCATATCCAAAAACAAACAAAAAGTTGTCAGCATACCTCTACTATTTTGGCCTAACACCTAAATCAAGGCAAGAGATTAAGATCAACAGAAGCTTATCCTCTTCTTCAGCCCAATGCCAATGTAACTTCTAACACACAAATCCAATATCACTTCATGTCCAGTATGATTTCACATTTCTTGTCATGTAGAATACATAATTCTATTGACCACAACAATGACCCTGACATTACTAAGAAAAGCATCTACATAGAAAACTAATGCCAGTCCAGATAATGCAGATCCAATGTGATAGATTGCCAGAGTTGAATTTCCTTGTCTCTGCAATTTGCATCAAAAATTTTTGCCAAACCACCTTGGCCTGTATAACACAAGGTAATTATGTCATCACCTGCTCGGCATTAGCTGTCCAATAGCTTTTGACCGAAATAAGAATTTTCTCCTGGTTGAATGGTCCAGTTTCATGATCCACAATGTGACTTTTCCATCTCATTCCATCTGTTATGGTTTTTATTTTCACCAGGACTTCCACCACATCCCTAAATATAACAGTGCCTTCAGGCCTTAGGATTCTGTCCATCTCAAGGATAATGTAGGTGATATCACACCTTCAAAGACACATCCAAAACAAACATAACAATGTAAATAAACATATATCATACAGATAATCAACCATGCCCTCTGACAGGTTGTTATGCTTGAGAAGAATATGCTCGTATTAGCAACCATAACAAAAAAAGACTCCAAGAAAACCCAACAAAATCTATCCTTTTACCTGTCTTGATAAGCACTAAATGTTCCGCCGGCATGAATTAGGTCATATGTTCTTGGGTAAGTCGAGAATGCCTCACACCAGTCCTGGTAGGTCCCTATTAGTCCTCGTTCATAAATGATACCAAGAGTGTCTGGATGTGTATTGACAGGGACGACGTTCATTACCCACACTGGATAATCCACCAGGGCTGCTGCAAACCCACCAAGGTAAGCATTCATGTCCATCACATTCCGATATTGCCCTTGGAATAAGGGACTAACGATTCGTTTGTAATATGTCAATCGCTCCTTCCATAACTCATTATCTTGTTGGTACTTCTCCACAGTAATTCCTGGTACTGAAGCATGCATGATCCTTGGTGGAATGGTAAATGCTCGATGAGGCCATTTCTCTAACGCACCACCTGCAACTTCATCTGAACGGCTGACTTCTGGCAGTGGGCTGATGCAAGTTTCCATATCTTTGTACCTTCAAATGGAGATGAAAACTGGTTAATCGGAGAATCAGACGACTATACTTTTGGAAATTAAAGTGCTTTGTCTTTGCATAAGAGCTTCTGAAAGTACCAAGATGCATCAACATCACCAGGTTTGCACATAGGGGGTGAATTATGAATTGCTCTATTCTTGATACACTCTATGTGGTTCACAGGCTTTTGCCACACAGCAAGATCACCCTTCTCAATTACTTTCTTCCAACATATACGTCTGGCAACATCTTCAATGGCATCTTGCTCTTGTTTCAGATCTTCTTTCGTCCTCTCCCATCCTTCCCAATATTTCTTCCAGCGAATAGGAGGGCCAGAGAGTATCCAGTAACCACCAGGCCTAAGAACTCTGTCGACTTCAATGAGATAGAGCCCATCTGCAGTGAGTAATTAAGTGAACGTGAGCTGGTAAGCCTTGTAGGTGACAAGGAAAAATCTACACCTCTAAAACACCCTTTTGATTCGCCTGACAACATTTCTCACTCAGTCAATAGAGAAGATATGACATATCTTACCGTATTTGTACCAAGGGATTAGACAACGAGAGCAATGAGCCATATCAAATGCCCTTGCTGGGTATGGCATTCGCTGAGAACCCATAACACCTATCATCGCAGGAACTCCTCGTTCCAAGGCAAACCATACTTGTGCTTCATGTGTATCTCTTGGAGCAAAAGACATTGCTATGATGTTCCTTTTCAAAAGGTAAGCGCCCCAACTTGCAACCTGCATAAACAATATTTGGAAAAGATGAAATTAAAGGGCCCAAAGATTGCTACTAGTTATAAAAGGAACCACCGATCTTTCTTCTGAAGAATTTAGATGAGAACAAAATACGGAAGAAAATAATACAAGCCACATACCCCGCAACCTGTGTCCAGTGCTGTGCGGATATGTCCATCGTTCAAAGAAATGAGATTATTAATGTCATCTATGTAAACATCAGCACCGTGTGGAAACATAGTGCCTCCTCCAGGAAATTTAAAGCGATCACCCTCAAGTTGGATCCAATGCTGATTAGCCTTCTCTATAGCCAAGTGTTTATGAGGGATGTTGGCATACCATGCATAATCTCTGCTCTGTGGCCATTTGAAAGGTATCTTATAGTTAGGTGGAGCAGGCACAAGACAGCGAAGGAGCTCTTCCTTCTCGGGGCAGTGCCTCTCTCTGTATTTCAACATATCGCGATCAAATTTCCTACCCCTACGCGGTTCTTGGCATGGAGTGTACTCAGTATATGACATGTTACACGGTGGAAATTGTTGAACCTCTCCTGAAGTGTTAACCTCTAATTGGTGATGGCTTTCAAAGTCTAGTGGGGGTGACAAAATAGATGATTCAGAAGATGTCTCGAGATCTGGATTCCCTTTCTCAGGAGATCCAACATTACATCCGACTTTCTTCAACGCGTCAGACTGGATGGATGGAACAGTATTTGCACCCTGCCAAGTGCCCAGAACATAGGATAAGATGCACACTGCACTTATTGCGATGATACAAGTCAGCCGTTTTCTCTTGGTGTCGAGCTGATTAAACTTGGGGAAAACATTGTAGTCCTTTCCCATATTCACCTGAGAGAAAGATCTGCTTTTATAACAATTAGTACTAGAAATGCTGATAAAATCAGAAGGGCAAGATCCAACAAGCAAATTTCAATAATAACCTACAACTGGTATGAATTAGTGGCAATTGAATGGACACAATCGGTCATAATTTCGATTGTGATGCAATAACCAAAGAGGTTCCAAATTTAATTGCTTATCTTATGAAACGAAGGTAGAAAAGTCAAAAGATGTCCTAATGCAACACAAAAACTAAGTGGCCCGTATAATTTGACTGTGGGCAAACCGCTTTTGTTTAAGTTAGATACTCAGCAGGGGTGAGTGTATTCAAAAGAGGGGCCTGCTTCCCACTATCTATCTCTTAAGTATCTTATATTGCGACTAAAAACACCATCGACAGTGAATTGACAGGAAATATGAAGCCCAATAAAAAGTATACAACTGACCTAAAGTGGCAGGCACACGACTAAAGACAGTAAAAAAAAATCAAGAAATGACAGGAGACCTTATGGGACATACCTCTTGATCTGCCTCGGGCTGGCTAGCAAAGAGAAAGAGAAAGAAGGCGGACGGACCGAATCAAGAAGCAATACTTTCAACCGAAATTAGAGCGAGCTCAGAGGACATTGCTGCTTCCAGAAAGCAAATTTAACAGCTTCTGGAACTGCAAAATGCGGGATTCCCATAGAAATTGCATAACTTTGCCAGTATCAAAACCAACGGACATACATTCATGTGTGCGTATATATATGTTACACATACATATAGAACATGTATGCGTATACATATACACACATATATATCTATATGTATATGTATATATTATGTACACGTATATAATATACACACACGTATAAGCATATAAGCACATGTATATGTATATCTATGCATATGAGTTTGTATGCATATGTATCTATGTAGGCATGTGTGTGTCATAGAGAATGAAGGGAATAAAAGGAACACATGCACACCTGATGTTGATCATGTCAGTCGTCCCCAAAAATAAGATCTTGATCAGGCAAAGTGATCACAACTGTGAGCAATAAACGAAAAGGGCAAGAATTTGAAGAAACAACGCATTTGCAAAGAATAAGAAACGAAATTTTGGGTTCTCTAGTGCCTGAATCATATACTAACATAAAGAAGGATTAACAAGAGCAAAAGAATGCCTCCATAACTATACATGCATTTGTAGAAAATAGAGATTAAAAAGGGTAATAAAGAAACAGTCGAGGCTTCTAAAGTGGGAAAGGTAAACGCCAAAAGAACTAATTTTTGGTACGAAAACTGCAAAATTATTGTGTTTCACCAAAAGAGTACCATGATCCAGTGAGTAATTACGGGAAAAGAACCACCGATCTGACTGAGAGAGCGGATCAAAATAAATAGTAAAGCAAAAATTTTCAGGCAGGAAAGGTCAAAGGTTTTGTAACTACAGATGTCATCAATTCCCGACAGATAGGGCCTCCGTTTGCTCCCGACCGCGGCCCCTAAAAACCTTCCGGTCCATAATTTTTCATTTGGCGATTCACATAAAGATCCTACACGTGACATGAATTGAATAATGTTAATTTACGATGTATCTCATTTGATATTTCGAGGTTGAACCCAAACCATTAACTGTGTCCCAAAGGTATTGTAGATATGTAAATTAGGTACCTAACGCACCGTTAGCAGGATCTTGGTCATATACACAACAGTAGCACTTGAGCAAGCCTGCAGGCCAAAGAAACTCTCATACTATACACTTGATGGAAATGGGTTCTCTTGTCTTTAGCAAGAATTGAACTTTTGACCTCCCTTTCGAGAACTCCTGCCCGGAACCAGTTGGACTATGTATTGGGGACATCTCATTTGATATTTAGGGATGTAAATCAAACCAGTAACGGTGTCCCAAAGGTATTGTAGGGATGTAAATCAGGTAACCAACGGACCGCTAGCAGAAGCAGAAGCTTGTTCATATACACAGTAGTCTGCATAAAGAATCCTTTGATGGAAAGGGGCTCTATTGTCTTTAGCAATAATTGAACATTTGACATCCCTTTCGAGGACTCCTGCCCAGAACCATTTGGGCTATGTACTGAGGACATCTCATTTGATATTTACGGATGTAAATCAAGCCAGTAACGGTGTCCCAAATGTATTGTAGGGATGTAAATCAGGTACCCAACGGACCGCTAGCAGGACCTTGGTCATATACACAGTAGTTTGCATAAGGAATCCTTTGATGGAAAGGGGCTCTCTTGTCTTTAGCACGAATTGAACATTTGACCTCCCTTTCGAGAACTCCTGCCCAGAATCATTGGGATATGTACTGAGGGCATCTCATTTGATATTTAGGGATGTAAATCAAGCCAGTAACGGTGTCCTAAAGGTATTGTAGGGATGTAAATCAGGTACCCAACGGACCGCTAGCAGGAGCTTGGTCATATACACAGTAGTCTGCATAAGGAATCCTTTGATGGAAAGGGGCTCTATTGTCTTTAGCAATAATTGAACATTTGACATCCCTTTCGAGGACTCCTGCCCAGAACCATTTGGGCTATGTACTGAGGACATCTCATTTGATATTTACGGATGTAAATCAAGCCAGTAACGGTGTCCCAAATGTATTGTAGGGATGTAAATCAGGTACCCAACGGACCGCTAGCAGGACCTTGGTCATATACACAGTAGTTTGCATAAGGAATCCTTTGATGGAAAGGGGCTCTCTTGTCTTTAGCACGAATTGAACATTTGACCTCCCTTTCGAGAACTCCTGCCCAGAATCATTGGGATATGTACTGAGGGCATCTCATTTGATATTTAGGGATGTAAATCAAGCCAGTAACGGTGTCCTAAAGGTATTGTAGGGATGTAAATCAGGTACCCAACGGACCGCTAGCAGGAGCTTGGTCATATACACAGTAGTCTGCATAAGGAACCCCCATCATTGCAGGCAAGTCTACAGGCCAAAGAAACTCTTATACTATGCAATTGATGGAAAGGGGCTCTCTTGTCTTTATCAAGAATTGAACCTTTGACCTCTTTCGAGAACTCCTACCCAGAACCAGTTGAGCTATGTACTGAGACATCTCATTTGATATTTAGTGTCTCACATCACACTCAAATAATGATACTCTATCAATGTGAATGATTTTGGCTCTGGTTTGAACCTTTAAATATGTTCTTTTTCTTTTAATAGTCGGTAAATTATCAATACAAATAATATCAAATATTTAATTTAATAATTATTTTAATCCTGTTAGCGCTCTACTTAATATTAACTGTTGGTACTTTTTCAAGTGATGTTACTGTTTCGTACGATTTTTTTTTTTTTTTTTTTGCATAGTAAAAGAAGTAGACGAGAGAAAAATGCAAATACAAAATTATTTGAAAATCGTATAAAATAAAAAGCTATCATTATAAGTACAGTTCTGAAAGATATCACCATTTAAACTTTTATTTGTGAAAATCCCATCAATAGAACGCTATGACATCATATTCCTATTATTGTGTCATCTATACATGTACATGTAGAGTCAGAGCCAGGAGTCCTACTGGAAGCAAACTCTCTATCTCTTATATGGAAGTGTTGTTTGTATGTCTCTCATCCTCTCTAGACCCTAGAGATGAATTTTGATGTTGTTGGGATATGTTGTGTATTGTTGTTGTTGTTCTCTTAAACAAAAATAGTTACAAATACCACACACATTACATTAACCTTATGTGTTCCCGATGCATTAGACTCCCGCGTTTGGACAAGGTCTGGGGAGTGGCCGGATCGCTTCACGATCTGATGTATGCAGTCTTACTCTACACTTTATACAAATGCTATTTCTACGGTTCAAACTCACGACCTCAAAATCAGAAACAACAAACTTATCAGTTACTCTAAGACCCGTCCTCTTATACATCAGATTGATTGATCGGCCACGACAGGAGAAAAAAAGTGCATCAATGTCTGTGAGCATTTTAAAATTTCCAATTGTAAACATAGGTGGAAAAAATTTATCATGAAGCAACATGTTGTAACTTATAATCGCTAGGCCTACTAGTTTATAAGAGTACAAGACACTTATAAAACCCCCGACTTCTTTTCCTCCGTTTCTCACCGAGGACAGTGCACTAGGGTTTTAAGCAAAGGTGTCGTGTTGAGGAGGAAAGATGGATTCTTTCTCTTCCCCACCAACTAACCCCGGGCAGCAGGTATCGACGGCGGATGTCATCGAGGGGATTAAACTTCAGCTTGCTCAGGCGTATGCTGAGGAGGTCCTTGAGGTACTTTTTTCTAATGTTCTTCATTTGTATGCGGCCACCCCTCCCCCTTTATTGGTGTTACTGCAATTAATGTTGGCAATCGTTAGTTTTCGATTTTTTTGGTGAACATTTTCTTGCGTGTTTAGCCCTCCGGCGGCTTTTGGATCGTGTCTATCGTGGCTAAGCCACTCGTATTAGTTTTTTATTATGGTATTTATGGGTGGTTCTAATTGAATGTTCGGTTTTGTAAAAGATATGTATTTGGTCGATGTTCTGGTAGACATTTATAGAAGACTGTTACATATGCGGAACACTGCTATAGTCGTTACTCTCATCTATGAGCATTGCTAATATTTCTACTCACTGCGGGTGTTCATGATACGCATAAAACCATCTATCACTTCCACCCCTCTTTCACCCATGCTGCTGATGGGTTGTCTTTCTGCTATCTATCTTCCTAGTGGTTATGTCCTTGTGTTCAAGTGGATAGGCTCAGTACATTTAACTTTTGGTAGAAGGGTTTGCTGTGGACTCAATATTGTTAGCTTAGAATTTTGCGTATTTTGTACAGGCTTGACTTATGTTGCCTTTTCATGACAACCTTTTGTAAAGGTGGCGTTAGTTTTTGGATAGTTTGGTGGAAGCTACCTATATTTTGTGTTAGTCAAGCTTCATTTTGCTATTTTAAGTAACCTCCCGTGTAATTTCCCTTGTAATGTCGCCACTTTGGCTTGTCTATGATATTTTACTTACACAAAAAAAGGAAAAAAACAACCGTTGGTGTCTACTGCTTGGATCACCATCAACCTTGCTTTATGGAAAAAAATTATTATTTTTAGGAGCAACTTTTCTGATTAACATTCATGACAGAAAAATACAAAGCTAGAGAGAAAAGTTAGAATAAGTGGTAATTGACTAGAACCTATAAAGAAAATTAAGATCCTTTTTATTTGCGAAGTCTCAATGAAACCTGTGAAAAGATGTAAAAGTGAATTGAGCATTTCACACTCTTGTGTCATAGCATATTTTTTGACATTAAGCTCAATCATTGGTATTCTTCAGTGGCTTCCAATTACGTAGACTTACTAGCTCAACCCATAATATACGGAATGACTATGTTGCATCCTAGGTAGATTAAAGTTACCTGCCTTCTTGCTTTCAGAAAAGAAAAATGTTACCTTCCTTTTAGGAAATTATGTGGATAGATTAAATAATACGTTGTTTGGTGACTATATCAAACTGTGAAATTATGTTCAGAATTATCTAAAATTTCATATGTGATTATTTAATCTTGGGAAGAAATTAACATATGAGAGCAAGTAAATGCTCATAGGAATTTTGTTTTATTTTCATCTTAGATGTGTTCCTTTAACAGTAGATTGTTGGTGATTTTCAAGACTTCTCCCTTTTATTTACCAACTTCTCTTACTCTTGATCCAAAACTAGGTAAGTTTTACAATGTACAGAACTTCAAATTATCCTTCGCTAATTGATGAATTGAAGGACAGATACTATCAGTGAGGTGCAACTAAAGTGGAACTTGAGGGGTTTTGGAAAATTCATGCATAATGCAGATAGGGGTTTTGGTGGGTCTTTTCATTGTCTTTTAATGGTGCAGACATATTTGTAAGCAATTCAGAATTGAACCATTGAAGTGAGGCTCAACATATAACTCCCCAGGAATTTCAATTGCGCTTATGGTGTCCCTGGTTTTGCGGGGTAAGAAGGGGTACAGATTGGTTGAAATTGAAACCATTTAGGTTGTCAAGCCAATTCTCATACGAGCTCCCGGCAGTTCATTTATCTGACCGCAATCCCTCCTTGCTATACTCCAGCCTTTGACATATATTGTTAAGAGTATTCTGCATATCTATCTCCACATTCTCAGAGTGATCTGCATTTCCATCTTATTCTCTGAGGTTCTCCCTTCCCATATATTCTCTTCATGTGCAAGGTAACTTGAGTTTTCACAGCAGGTGTTAAATTCCGTATTCATCTATAGTATACATTGGTGTCTGTTAAGTTCCAATACTGTCTATTGGGATCACCGACTTTCTCAATGAGTTGCACTAATGTGTATCTTCAGTTCGCAAAGGAGCAGAACAAGCAATCATGGGTCTTTTAAAAACCTCAATGTGTAATCAGTCACGACACCCTTTTCAATCCCATGAGCTTAGGTATTGATGCAACTTGGATTCTGCTTGGCATGGGAAAGGACTTTGGTCCTACCCAATGAAGCCCCCTGCTTTATGTTGATGAACATATGTACTCTGCCGCTAAAATAGTAATAGAACTATTGTTCGTGTGAAATTTTTGTTCTGGATGCTCTTTTTTGTCACACTGTAAGTTTCTTCTGTTTAAAGTTTCCTTCTTGGGTCGATGCTAATGGTTCTTCATTCCATCTTTTCTTGAATCATTTGCAGAATATCAGGGGGAAGTGCTTTGAGAAGTGTATCAACAAACCTGGGAGTTCTCTGAGCAGCAGTGAAAGTAGTTGTATCTCAAGGTGTGTGGATCGTTATATGGAGGCAACTGGAATAGTTGCAAGATCTATTTTTGGTCCAAATATGTGAAATCGTGACAAGTTGTTTCTTGTAGTACCTCACACATTAGCATTTCATTTTTATTAGGAAATTAAATGGCACTGGTCGGATTCTCTTAGTATTCTTTTTTCCCCGGATGGACATGATCTTTGCAAAAGACCAAGGTTTCTCTAAGTTTCGTTCGGAGGGACACGGTTTTGCAATGATTCAGCTTGTTGGCATTGGTTTTTCTCCTTGCCAGATCAAATTTGGCTTAACGTGGTTGACTATTTTATTAAACTAGCTTGATCTAGTTCATATTTGCTGATCATTTTGATGTTGTGCCAGCTCATATTTGTTCATTAATATGTGATGATGCAAGATGCGTGTATATAGTCTCTGAATTTACAAATTCCGATTATTTATTCCGTTTTGAGAAAAAGTATGCTTCTTTCCTGAAGAAATGAGTATCATAACATGCTATTGCATTCCTTGGTCTTGACTAATGGGGCCTAGTATCTTCCTTGGTCTTGATTGGGAGAGATTTTATATTGCCATGATTATAAACAAAATGGTATGTGTATGTGGCAAAACATATGAGCGAATATTTATGAAGGTTGGTCTCAATCAGATCGCCGCATTGTATACATATCTTCCTGATGATTGATGAAGTTGTTAAGTATGGCAGGTATACCACTGACATCAGCTGAAAAATGTATTGATTTTTACCGGGGGGAATTAGATATATGTTCGTTCCATGCTAAGAAAGTGTATATATTTTTTTTTAAAAAAAAAGATTGAGAGAACAGATAATTAGTCGAGAGAGGATGATATACAGATGATAGTAATAATTAACACTTCTGTGAGTATGCAAGCTATGCTTTAATGGGCGAGAGAAAAAAAAAAAAGTGGTGTGGAAGAGGATGATTATCCTTGTGCTTTTATAATCTTTTTCCGGAAACAGAAGAAACAAAGGACCCAATATTGACCAATATTCAGAACAGTGTTGTATTTATAAACTTAAATTCATAAGAAATAAATTATTTGACATCTGTAAAATTTAACTCCTGAACTTAGTTTATGACCAGGTCATAAAAGATTGAAATGAGGTGTTTCAAGTTACAAAAGTGGTACCATTTCATCAAAAAACATCATGAATTTTCTGCTGTCTGTACCAACCGAACGTTGGATTTGAACTTTCAGAACATTGCAACTCAGAACTCGTCACCGAACTCTGGATCAAACGTTCAATATACAACTTTATCGAACATTTAGTAAACAATTTTATCGAACGTTCAGTGACAAGACAGAAACTTCAGAATTGAACCGAACTCAGATACCGCACTCAGAGTTCATCACATGAATGTTCGGTCGTTTCAGAATTCAGAGATTTCAGAGTCTTATCTCACATATCCAATCAAAATTTTTCTTTATTCTCCAAACAACATTCTTGTTTGTTTTTATATAAATTTGCTAAATCATTTTTATGTGTTTTTTCTGCACAGAAAACATGCGATTGTGGAAGCACAAACACTTGACTAAATTAGAAGAATTAGTGAGCAACCTAACTCAAGTTCATGCCAAGGATGAGGAGCCACGGATCTCCTTTACAAAGAAGAAAGAAGCCTCTCATTCAAACGGGGAGCAAATTTCGGAGGGTTGGATGTGGCTTCTGCACTATGACTGGTGTCCATGCTCGTTTTTCTTCAGAAAATTTTCCAAATAGTAAATATATGCAAAATAGGTGAGTACATAATAGAAATCAATATCCTACCCTCAAAAAAATAAGGAAATTTACTAGAGCCAATAAGCTAAAAGTTATGGGTTCTATCTGAATTAGTACTGAATATCAAAAAAAAAAAAAAAAAAAATCAACCAATTGTCCGACAAAAAGACGAAAGAAGCAACTAATTAGACTCATTCTTCAGTTATGCTGTATTGCGTCCTTTTCTAGCTTAGTTGAATGCGTATGCCACACGTGTGCGTCCTTCTAACTGTTGAGACTTTTAGATCATGCATGCATTGCCAAACAATTTTAAGATGGCAATGTGCTCATTTCTCAGTACGCTTCTTTTTTTCCCTTTCTTATCACCCAACTAACACATGTTTCATGAACTTGTTCGCCAAAAGAAAAAAAAAAAAAGAGAGAGAGATTCTTGTTGAAGATTGTACAGCTTTAAGATTATGGCTACAACCATCGAACCAAAGACAATTAGGTCATGTTTGAGGCGGCAAAATTCAAGTTAAAACGAGAGACAAGGAAATAGCATTTACAATGTTATCTTATGGACATGTTCTATCTATTTTCACTTTAACACAGGATAAAGAAGAGATGGCATAAGTTTAAGAGTGAGGCCAGAAATCTCCTGATTAGTTCGGGGGTGGGGGGTGGGGTTAAGAAGAACATTTCGCCACCCCATGACTACCAACAGAATAATAAATGCCGCCTCCAAGACATAGCTCGGTTGGTACTCGGGTTGGGATTTGTTCCAAGAGGTCAAGAGTTTGAATCCAGGGATACGCACAGTGTGGGTGATCAACTGCTGCTTGGCCGAATGCATAGTTTGCGGGAGGACACCTTGTGTGGGTCACTACATAAGTTCTCACCCAATTTAGGAGGCCGCTGAGCTCCAGATTTACATCCTTCACAATGCTGCTTAGGGGACGGTGGAGTCCCTCTGGCGGCCTTTTGCTCCAACAGAACAATAAATGCCAAAATATTCCTACTCTCCAATACACTGATCCAATAAGCTCAAAAGTGCTGACAACGAAGTACAACAACAGTCTCAACGGGTAACTTTGTAAACTTGAATAATTCATGGATAGAAAAAGGATACAACACTATAACCTTAGGCAACTAAAACCTACAGAGTAGTTTTCTCTCTATTACTTGTTACAAAAGAATTGCAACAGTTTTAGCAAACTTCCCACCAAAAGAAACACATGAATAACCAAATCAATCCTGTGTTCATCTACTCTCTTTCTATTTGAATCGTAACGTGACTGATGTTATATTCCCTTCTGATGTAGGCAATCACCTTGTCCAGCACCATATCAGCATCTGCTTCAGGCCTAATCTTCACATGGCATGCCAACAACACTTTCCCCACTGTAATTGCCCAGATATGCAACTCATGAACAGCGACCACTTCCTCCATCTCGCACAGCCCTTTCTCCAGCCTTGTGGGATCAATTTCTCGTGGCGTGCTCTCCATAAGAACCTCAAGAATATTTCTCAACATTGTTATGGTGGTGCCTAATACAATCACAGAAAATATGAGTGTGCAAATCAAGTCAATGATTTTCCACTCTGGTTTATACCATATGATTGCTCCACCGATCATCACCCCAATACTTTGAATTGAATCTCCTAAAACATGAAGATAAGCACCCTGGACATTGATGTTCCGCTTCTTTTTCAGCTGGTTTCCACCAATTGATTTCTGTACATCATCAGAGCAACTACTCTTGATGAGGGGTTCACTGACTTGTGATCCATCCCCATGATAATGGGCAGTGTGTCTGGGAGAACCCTCATAATGATGATGATGCCTAGTAACACTAACTCCATGACTCTGAATGAATTCTTCCTCTTGGCTTCCATCCTTTTCCTCATGACCATGATTATGTCCGTGTTCGTGTCCATGATCGTGCCCATGTCCATGTCCATGTCCGTGTCCGTGTCCGTGTCCGTGTCCATGTCCATGATCGTGACCCAACAAAAAGGCCATGACTACATTAACCACTAAACCAAAAGCAGAAACAACAAACATGAGAAAGCCCTGGACTTCACCTGTATTGTGTAGAAGTCGGGCAATGGCTTCATAAACAAGGATCCCAGCAAGGAGCCATATTAACTGGATAGAGACTAATGCCCCCAGTATTTCAATTCTGAAAAAACCATAGGACTGACGCGAGTTAGCTTCCCATCCTGACGCCCACAGGGAAAACAAAGATATTGCGAATGCCACAACATCCGACAGCAGATGAGCTGCGTCAGTGAGTATTGCTAGACTGTTGGCTTTAATCCCTCCAGCAACCTCAACGCTCATAAAAATAACACAAAGAACAACTGCAATCAAAAGTTTCTTCATGGAAGCCAATCGTTCTTGTTCATCCTTGCTACTGGTCTTGGCGTCTGAAAATCCACATGTTACTCCCTCACATACTTTAGTTGCACCAGCACCTTTATCTATAACAGGCTCACCGGAATTTACATGCACAACATGCTCATGTTCTAATATTTGTGCATCCATCCTCAGGAATGGTGGCGCAAAAAATAATGCCTATAATATGGAAAATACTTGTCATTGCTGAAATTTCAAGAACTTCAATATACACAAATGAAACATCATCTTCCACAAACAAAGGGGAAAGGAGGGAGGGGGAGTGGGAGAAGAAATCATAAGCACCAGCACATACAGATGCATATTGACCTTCCGTTAGATTGGAAGATCAAGAAGGTGATACAAGTAAGAAGCAACTCTCACCAAAATGCTCCATAGAGTTCTTAAAGGATCACATCAAATTAAACACTAACCTTCTAGTAATTCATGAACTATAGCTTGTAAAAAGAACTACCAAAACGGTAAAGGAAAATACATTAAACAACCCAGACATGGTACCAAAATCAATCCCAATAACTCGAAAATTTCCATTTACAAGTTTCGCTTATTGAGGAAGTGCTACGTATTTTCTTGATCCCTTTTTCGAGACTCACAAGCTGTAACTCTAACTTTTGATTCCATAGTCGGGAATTGAAATTATAAGACCCCGAACACCATAATAAAGCTCAATTCCAATATCTCATATGGTCTTAGGTTATCCGCACGCACATAGCATTGGGGGACAAAAAAGCGAAAAGCTTTAAAATAAAGCGTTTTCTGTTAAAGCAATATATCCAGAATCCCTTAATCTACAGTTTTTTGGCATCACCTACAAGCAATCACCGAAAAAAAAAACAGACAAACAAAAAGAGCATAGAAGATTAAGAGTACCTGGAAATTGAGATGAGAAGGAGGTCCTAGAACAATAATCGTCTGCAACCAGAGGTTTAGGGCCTGCAGTTAATGACAAATGAAGAAGGAAAACAGTCATATAAGGTACAAAAAACCATGTGAAAAGGCCAACAGAATATCTACCACGCTATCATTTCATATCATCAAACGGATTCTATACAAATAAGCCAATAATTACACTCGTGCTTTGTTTATCTTCCCTTCCTCTTCGTTCATACGTGTACCAGCTTCTTATAAAAAATTTTCTTTTATTCTAACGACATAATTTAACTCCGCCTGGTCGAGTTTTTGATTTACCATACTCAAATATGTAGAAAGAACAATAGATATGTTAAGTAACAGCGTAAAACTTTGTCACTAAATATAACTATAAATCAAACAAGAAATTACACTAATGCTAGGATGTTAACGTAAAAAAAGGATGGTATTGTCCGAATGCGGTGTCTCGGTAATGACTACTACATCTTGAGGGCTTGTATGTAGTGTCAAATAATCAAGGGTCCCCACTGTATAGTCCAAATGCAGCGACAATTGAACTAGGGTCGCTGCATCTCCTATAAAACTCAGATGCATTAAAAAAGTAAGAGTTATAAAGACGTAAGTTAGATAGTAAGAGAGGCTAGTAGTTTAGGCATCATTATTAGAGTAGTCACATGGAATATTAGAACTCGAACAGGGAAGATAATGGAGATAGTAGCCACGATGATAAGAATAAAAGTAAATATTTTATGCTTGCAAGATACAAAATGAATAGGTAAAATTTAGAGACCAAGAGATTCACATAATTGAAACTTTTAGGCATTTAGGATCTATGCTAAAGAGAAAAAAAGACAATGATGTAAATCACACCGTCAGGTCTTCTTTGTGATAATAAACTACTTTTAAAGCTCAAAGAGAAATTCTATACGATGGCAGTAAGACACGCACTGCTATAGGTCTGAATGTTGGACATTCAATTATGCGCATAAACAAAGAATATGAATATCAAAAATAAGAATATACAAGCAATGATAAAATAAGAAATGAACATATAAGAAGAAAGATTGTGATGACTCCTATAGATGAGAAGATGATGGAGTCAAGGTTAAAATAGTATGGACATAACTAAAGGCACCATGTAGATGCACCTGTTAGGCAATAAGAAACAATGAATAAGGTGCATATTAAACATGAAAGAGGAGGTCAAAGAAGACATGGAGATAGACAGTAAAGAAAAATATGATTTATATGACAAGTAGGAAGCATATGGTTAGTGATGAAACACAATGAAGACAATTGATTCATGTAGCAAATGTGTTTAGATACTCATGTCTGAATTACGTTTGAGATGATAGGATAGTTCTGACTTATGACATATGCGTATTCTTAATGCGTGTATAATGCAATATGTATCAGGAAACAACGAATGTAAGGATTTATGTTACGAGTAATAAAAAAACACAAACAAACAAACAAACAAAACACAAGAAAACTCATTGATCCATATAGTTGATTCCATATAATGAAAAAAGTGTTTAAGTGTTATTGTTGTATTCTAAAAACATAATTTACCATTTAGGGAAAGAGAAAAAGAGGACAAGAACGAGGGGAATCCTTTACTTCCAAATAGTAGTATAACTTCGTTGATACTCGGATGTTAGATTGTATTACAAGAGATCGAAAGTTCGACACTTGGAAGTCACAGTGTGGATGTTAGAATCATACTATCAACTCTTCATACTAGAACGAACTTAGCTTTGACACATCTAGCTCTTTAAAATGATGCCATGAAAATCTTTAGAGTCCAAGTATGACTTTTTCACTACAATCAAAAATAAATCCCCAATTTTCCAGTCTTTTCTCATATAAACGCAAAAGGTGAGGGATCTTATCCGAACGTATACATATGCGGATTAACCAGGAGATTCGGATAAGAAAAAGCTTTAAAAAAGAGGAAGGGAGCTTTAGATTGTACCCGGGAATCTTCAAAAAGGAGATATGGCAATAAATAAAGAAAGCACAGGCTTCAGAGTCAATCATCTAGAATCGAGGAAAAAACCTGCAGTTGCGATATTCGAATGGAACTCTGAAGAGGGGACCGATTTTGTATGATGGAGTTTGTACAATCAGGTTTCAAGGCGTTAAACAGTGAACAATCTCCTTTATATTAAAGGAAAACCTGATTTAAACTCTGTTGTTTCTGTAGTTAAAATATACCCTCTCAAATAAAATTTATTGTTGCTTTCAAAAATTTTTTTTTTTTTGCTAATTTGGTGTAATGCAAAAGAATGACATTTACGTAATATTTGTAAAAAAAAATAATTAGCTTGTATTCATAATGAAACTACAAATATTAAAACAACGTAAAAGAATGAGGTTTCATGTCAATATCCGACATATTTATGGCTTACTCTAACATAGGTTATAAAATATTATTATTTTGAAAAGGGAAGTTACCTTTCAAATTGACGTGTCTCAAACTTTGAAAGCTGATATGATCCACACTCAACAACAAGAACAATCATATTCATTGTATCTCAAATACAGAAAAGCTATCGCTAGAGCTTGGGAAATATGAGAGACAGATAAACAATAACTCTATCTCAAGAGATAGAAAGTTTAATTCCAGTGAGACTTATGCTCTATATATACTCACATAAATAGCATAATAATAGAAATATGCACTAGTGATGAGATTTTATTAAACATAAATAGACAGATTCCGATATTAACATAGTAATAACAGTGGATATAAACAAATAATTAAAAAACAAAGACAAAAAATGCAAGTCAATTTAAAGAGTAAAAAAATCTAATCCTCTAAATATATTCTAAGTGTCCGTGTGTATGATCCACAGTCATCAAGATGAAAACTCGAAGAAGGTTTTCTCCGCCACTATAAAGGAATCCTGTTCTAAGAAAAGGGCTTAGTACTTTATCTTGGATTAGTTTTCTAAGATATTAAGAATTATCAATAACCCAAAGATTTTTACCTCTTTATATTGATGATTTTAGGATGAAATTTGTTCTTCAACTTAATAAGTTCCTTTAAGATTATAACAATCCTATTAATGGCATAAAATTTGTATAATCATTAAGGCTATAAAATGTGTTACTTATACATGGAACGATAACTCAGGCGAAGTTATAAGGTAAATATGTTTTTTTTTTTTATAAAAAATTTCCATGGAACGCAGCCTGGGAATTAACGGTGAGGACGCAGAACAGCGACGTGATCGGCTGTGATTTTACTATTCCGCAAAGAAAGAGTCGAGTGTTGTAAGTGTTGTCTCAAGAAGCCATGTGCAACCTTCTAATGCATGGCCCAATTTGTAGTTGCAGTCGAAGTTATAAAATGTGTCACATTGTATTAAAACTTTACTTATGCTTCACTTGTATCTTAATCGCAAACACTTTTTAATTGAACAACTATTACAACTGAAATGATAAATTATCTTTCTTTTAAAATAACATATTGTGTAACTTTTAAAGCCAAAGATACGTATATCTTTGAACTAGGAATATAGGTCAACCTAACGTTCAAAAGTTTTTTTTTTCCTTTTTTTGACAAGGAACGTTCAAAAGTTTAGGCGGTGCTTTATTGCTCTACACGAGGGTCCATTTCTTACAGTGGGCCGTTTAAGCCCAAACAGGATGCTGCTTGCAGCCATGAGCATCTGATTTTTCTTTTTCAATTTTTATGTAATTACATGCCTATGCAGTCTGGGGTATTTTTGGTATTCAAACCGCTTTTAGACACGAGTGTTTACATAATAATCAAGAAGCATGTATCAACAGTCTCAGCATATGTCACGAAAAAAAATGGATTGAGCAACTGTTGTAAAAGTACGTCAAAGTATTTTAAAATGTGTTCCAAACTTATATAAAAACCGGTATGATGTTGTTTGGAAGATTGAAAGATGATTTGAACACTTTAAACTTGTAAAAAATCACTTGGATGATCCATGTGTAAGTTGGATCGAACTAAATGAAAGTTGAGTGTTCTGTTGGACATAGATCGATCACATGCAAAGTTGGAGCTCTCTGTCCGACATCGATCGATCGATGTGTTAAAAGCTAGGACTTTCACTTTGAATTGCATCTTTTGATTCAAGAATCGTCTCCCTTCATACATGAACGTTATGCAACTGATATGGAGGTTAATTAAAATGTTGATCAAAATGGTTTTTACATAACAAGGCTTATAAATAATAGACCTTGCTATCTTAAAGCATATAACATCAATCTCTGCAAAATCTAAAAAATTTCAACATTGTTCTTTCTCCAACTATCTTTTCTTCTTCCTCTACTATCAAACACTTTTATTTGCAAGTTCATCTTCTCTCGTAGAGCGAACGAAATGAAGAAGCCGTTATATCCTGGAAGGCTTGTGCCGCGTAGTTCACCTCGCTTGTGGTGGAGGCATTTTAGCTTTAAAGACAATAACTTTTGTTGTGTCTCGGCTTTCTTATTCACATGGTTTTTCCTTTGTTTATTGTCATATTTCTACACGTTTTTCTTACAGCAACTAATATGATAGGTGGAGAATTGTCTCATAAAAGAAAGAATTGCTACGTTTGATGTCAAACACATCACTCATCTTCACATTAATTTCTCATTTGAGTTATACACTACTCTTAAATTAAATATGTTGGGAAATTTTCAAGTCCCACTTTGGCCCTTCTATAGTGTCTTTCATGGTACGTGCCATATCATATCATGCAGCTGTCAGATCATAATTAAAAAAAATCAACGGTTAAAATAGAACAAGAGACCAATATACTATATCAGCATCATGGTGATTTTTTTTATACACGAGATGTAAGTTTTTATTTTTTGGATGCAATGTAGGTGAAGATGAGATACGATCCCTTCACCTATTTTCCTTCATCTCACGCGTCACCGCACGACACCTGACAGCAGGGTAGGGTGGTGAGGCTAGATGAGGGTCTAGCCTCACCACCCTACCCTGCTATCACGTGTCGCGTCGTCATGAGTGGGATGAGTAGATTGGGGGTGAGGAGATCCCATCCCGGTCATGATACTCGGCAGCATTCCTCTCACTCACACACACATATATGTGTGTGTGAGACATTATTTGGGTCAATGAGACTATGATGTTTTGACGCAATTTCAATGTTTGTGTGTTTTTAACATGTGGATATGATTGCGTACATCCGACATTTTCATATCTCGTTATAGACAGGAAATGAGTAATGTTGTTGTAATGAGACTATGACGTTATCACGCTTACGCTTAAACGAACAACGTCGTCTGAGGATTGTACTATTCTGGTAGAAATGAAACGGATACTGTTGCTGCTTATATTTATAAAACCACACATAATTTTCCCATTTTAAAATTTCCAAATTCGATCTAAAATCAGAAAGGTTCTGATTGCAGCAATAAAGAAACAAACAGAGCAGAGTCCACAAGAGCGGTTTTATCACATTTTCGATACGTCATTTTTTTAGTCCACAAGCCTGGAAGAAGATATCAGCCTCTTGTGAAATTTGAGGGCAAGAGGCGATTGAATAGAGAAATATTTTTTTTGTTTTAGAGTCCTTATTAGTATTTAAGTTGAGATATTGATGCGGAGAAATATTTTATGTCGGAAACTAAAGAAACACAAAACTTGTCGTGTATTTGCACGTGTAAATATGCTCTTTCATGTCACTTTGGCAGATTGAATGTCGAAGGAAATAAAACTTATATGAATGTATTTTGTGAAAGTAATTGGAGGACTTTTCTCATATTTCAATTCATACAAAACGTGAATAAACGATCTTGCTTGCATGACCACCTTAAATTTGGTAAACGAATGTTAGCGTAATTATGAAATTATATCTAGATCAAATAAAATATGAAATTACATCAATTACAGATTTGGTGAACTTTTTAATTTACATCTGTTAGAGATTGACATTGTATTTTCTTATATAGCGTTGTCTATGTTCATTTATTGTTTTTTGTGTTAGCTGATTTGTAGTAACATACAATCTATATATTTTAGTTTTCCAATTATCATATTCTGCTCCAAGAGAAAAAGAAAATAAAAAAAAACGCCTGTGCATTAAAAGGCTTAACATCTTCTAAATTAGTTTTATAGATTGTACACATTCTAAGACAATAATTATGTAACTAGTAACTACGGTTGAATATACGTTAGCTTGACATCATGATTATAATGAGAATTATTCATTGTACGAAGTTAAGAATAAAATTATAAAGTATGTTCTTTTCTCTTTTTTATTTTTTCATAATATAAAAAATAACATTTACACAAATTTTTGACGTCATTAGAAACTTATATATCTTTTTATATTAAGAAACGTCAGATTAAATAAATAACATATTAAATATTTTATATCGTCTACATCGATAATAAAACATTATAATTCATCATCAAATTGTAGTGTCAACGATATTGACCGCTGAGGAAAATGTAAAGTAACTTTTTTTTTTTCTTTTATTAGTGAACGTCGTCATTTCCACACGTTTTAAAAATATATTTTTGTTGATTA
>AP025052.1:3401515-3440380 GCA_036186865.1 Eustoma russellianum
TTTGGCCTAGTAGCAGAGTAACACCCACACTATGCATGTCTTTAAATTCGAACTCATGACCTCTTTGTGGCAATCTCTAACCCAAATAACAACTGGACTGTTAGCCCTGACAGCCCTACCATTGACGCGTGGTCTTTAGTCGTCCTACATTGCGGTCAGAGAATGGGGACCGTCGCCTTACAGCCAAGAAAGGCAAAAGAAAATCAATTCATTAAACCTAGAATCTTGTCCCCAACGTCACCGAGAATTTTGGAACTTCCCCTATATAAATTTACAAGCTCCCCTCTTCTTCAAACACTCTTCATATTCTCTAAACTTCTCAGCCGTTCCTCCCTCCTTTCTTATTGCTGCAGTGGTTATAAGCAATCATGTGTCCTACAGGAACTTCTCTGGGTCGACAAACGGCTAGAAATTCCGATCTCCGGTCTGCCTTTGACGTTCTTGACGTTGACCACGACGGCAAGATTAGCATCGACGACCTCCGGACATCGTACGGCGGTCGTATACTGGGGTCATCGTCGGAGGATGTTGATGTCGTTGCTTCAATGATGTCGGTGGCTGATTTCAATAAGGACGGTTATGTTGAGTATGATGAGTTCGAGAAGGTTCTAGATTCTCGGAGGAATGGACGGTCTGATTTGATGGAAGATGCTTTTAAGATGATGGATAAAGATGGGGATGGGAAAGTAGGGGTTGAAGATTTGAAGAGTTATCTGAAATGGGCTGGATTTGAGGCTACTGATGATGATGTCAAAGCCATGATTAGGCTTGGCGGAGGAAATCTAGGTGATGGTGTTACCTTTGAGGGGCTGCTCAAGATTTTGGATTTTCGGAGATTCTGATGGCGATCTTGATGATGATGATGATGATGATGATGAAAACAGTCTCGTATTGGTTTTTCTTTTTTCCACTGGAAATGTTTTTCACTTCAAATTTCTGAAATTGTTTCAGTACCTAAGACTTGCATTCTTTCTTTCTCAATTAACTTCTGAACTTTCTTCCATGTCACTTCTCATGGATCTGGTTCAGATATTGGTTATTTAAGTTTTTCTGTTTTAAGAGATTTTAATTTATCAGCTCCTTCACTTGTTGATATTTAAAATTCTGCTTCTTGTTTATGTATTTAAGGGCTTCTTAGTTTGATCAGGATTTACATCATATCACCATGTGTCTGCAGAAATTGGGATTAGAACATAGCTTAATATTTTGACATTGGAATTCACATATCCAAAGTACTTCTTATCTTGACTTTTTGAGACTACAA
This sequence comes from Eustoma russellianum, assembly GCA_036186865.1. Taxonomy (NCBI): domain Eukaryota; kingdom Viridiplantae; phylum Streptophyta; class Magnoliopsida; order Gentianales; family Gentianaceae; genus Eustoma; species Eustoma russellianum. The sequence goes on from AP025052.1 coordinate 3,402,780, forward strand.
TTTTTCATCACGCTGAATAACAGAAATCTTGTTATTAGAGGATACTAATACTTAATCGAAATTATTGAACTTTCGATGTCAAAGAAAAAGCTTTATTGAACTTGCACTGTAAAGCGTACGGAACTGTTGGTTAAAACTATTGACATAGACAATTTTTTAAACTTTGAAATATGATGTAATAAATTAATTTGCTACTAAATAAGTTCTAATTCTTATATTATATTGTGAAGTAGCAGTTGATCAACACAGCTTGACGTAATTTTAATTATGGATCATCGGAAAACATGTATGTGTTTCTAACACATGATATGGTTGCGCAAATCTGACTCTTCAATACCTCACCATAGACGAGAGACTCTAAATAATGGGTAATGTCATTGTTGTATAGTTTTTGCATTTACTTGTGCTCTTTTTGTCTCTTCAAACTAAACAAGTAATTCAAAAAGCTCCAAACAAACATTTTAAGAAGTAACTTATTCTCATGAGCTTTCCTATTTTAACTGATCTTCGAGCCGACGTTGTTAATAGTAACAGCTTACATCTAGCTTAGTCAAAGAAGAAAGTGGAATTTACTTCTGTTTTGCTACCCTTTGCATCCACCCCACCCCACTCATTGCTTCAGAGGACCTCCCTGAAATCGTCTCCACATATAATTATACCAAGGTCCCAAGACTTTACGAAGGTTAAACTTCATAGGGTTGAGTACTTTCACAGGGAATACTTCATTAACCGACACATCATAAAAAAGCAACTTTTTGAACCACTCCAAGTGCGTGACCATCACATCAAGAAGTGAAAATTCCAGTAAACAGCATCTGGTTCATTTAGTGGAACGACTTGATTGTGATAGAAATGGAAACATATACATGTGGATAATAAGCAACTAGAAACTACCTCCTACACCAAATGTATGTTTTCTTGTGATAAAATAATGTGCTTTAAACGACCTTATAACCAATCAATTATTTGAACCACTCAAAGTAGGATACCTCTTTTGAGGGAGTAATTAGTCATGTCTAGATATACATAGGCGTGATTGACTTTAAACGCACAGGACCTCATTTGTACTGTGTTGGGAAGTCTTGCATCACAATGTCTAACTATTTAAGAGTTTTTTTAATGTAAAATTGTTACTATGTAAAAGTAACAACATAAAACGAACTAGTGAAAGAAACAAGGCATCAATTTGCCGGGATATGATCACCTCACCGCAAGGGGGTGCGGTGACGCATGACCGCGCGACACGTGGCAGCAAGAAGGGGTGGTGAGGCTAGATGAACCTTCATCTAGCCTCACCACACCTCCTTGCTGCCACGTGTCGCATGGTCACAAAAAGGGTGAGGAAAGTTGGGGTGAAGAGATCCCAACCCCAATTTGCCATGCTCCTAAATCCTAACTACGTCACTTCTAATTATGAAAGCATGCAAGCTCATTCTTGTTCCAACACAATACATGAAACTGTACCAAAACATGCAGGTAAAGTACAAAGATTTCCTACTTGTTTTGGAACACCAGCCCCCAAATCTATTTGAATCAGAAAAATCTTCTTAAGTTTGCTCAACAGTTTGTTGGAAGTCTGAGATCACAGTTGGTCAATTTGGCCATGTCTTGCCGAATGCCTGAGATCACACTAGATCAATTTGTCCACTTTCCACAAGAGTCTTTATTGACTTGTAAGGTAAAGCATACAAGTCATCGGCTTCAATGTTTACAGGCTCTTCTCCACTGTCAGCATGACCAATTTCGAGTAATAAGTAATCAAAATTAAACAGTTTCTGTGAAGATACAGCCAGGTGGAGGGGGTTACCTGTCATCAAGCTGGAATGATCCCAAAAATCTCTTGCTTTTACAAATAACGTAGATGCCAAGGTCTGGCTCAGGAACTGTATGATAGTTAACAAGCACATAAGAATTGACATTCTACAATAGAAAAAAGATTAAATACATAAAGTAATCAATAAATATACCAAATAATTCATCGTTTCTAACAAAAGCTGAAGCTTTTCATCTTTGTGATATTCATCTGGGGTGATTACCTTGTTCTTACCGTGAGGATGATGGGTAGCCCCCTTGTTCTTACAGTGATAAAAAGCCAACCATTTATCAGTTACTAGCTTTAGAGAGGGCCAACAATGACTAGGTTGACTAGCTTCCATCAAAATAAAAATAAAAAAAATCAATAACTTCTCTGGAACCCGCGTAAGTCCTTCCTTTTCCTTCTAGTCACTGGTCTATTATCTAATTCTATTTGGAAAAAGGTTTAGCCTAAATTTGCTACATGAAAAAGCCAGAAACTAATAGAGCCATGCGATGAACCAGGAAAGAATGTTTCTACACTACTACTCATATCCCAGGAAGTGCCATAACAGTTTAAATTACCATAATTCCTGTCATTCTACTAATAAAATGGGGCATAAGTTTTTGTTAATACTTGGGGCAAAAAATAAAAATAAAAATAAAAATAAGGCAAAGCATTTCTCTATACAATCATACTGTGGCTTGCTTACCCATGTCATCCTCTTCACTAGTTGAAGATTGCTTCAGTAAGGACTTGTAGCTACTAGGCAATTTCGAGAGAATAGATTGGTCCAAATGCTTTTCCATGTCTACAGTGCACCTGCTCTCAAACTCAGGTAGACATTAGTTCCTGAACCACAAATCATTAGCACAGAGAACATTCAAACGTTGTTCACCTTTCTGCAAACTTTTGTTCTTCCTGAGACAGCCGATTCCACAATTCGGCAGTCTTCTTTATGTGGAACATGTACTTCTCAATCTGCGTACGGAAGTCAGCAAGAGATCCACAGTTTATCAGAGCAGGTAACTAGTTACCAGAAGAGCAGATCTTGCTATAGCAGTTAATCAATCTACACAGACCAGGAGAAACAGTTCGATAGATAACTAAAAAAAGTATGTTCTATAAATCTTAAGGTTGATTAGAAAACTTAAAGATTATAACAGGAATTTTAGACATGAATGCACAAGAAAAGGGTCTATTCTTTGGATACCTTCAGTAAACGAGTACGCAAGTATGATCTCAGAAGGAAGAGCGTCCTGTCCAGATCCATCTGATACAGGGATACTGTCAAGGGATCTTGGGCACTACTCGTGAACTCCACGACCGTCTCTTCCTGCAATACAAGGTGAATTTTGGCTGAACACGGAAAATTCAAGAAACCACAAATTGCATTACTCAGAGCTATCATTCGGAATCATGTGTTCATATCCATTGCCAATCATTGGACATTTTTGAGCTGATGAACAACTGATTTCAAGCAATTTTCATGCTGAGGTATGGACAAGGTAAACAAGAGGAACAAAGAGCTATAAGGTAAAGACGAATGTTCTGCCACAGCACCATGGTAAGTTTGGCGATAAGTGACCCACATCATCGTATACACTAGTTTACCTCTCAAGTTAGCATAGCTATTTCCGCTGCCTTAAACTTAAACAAATGTCTCACTATAGCTCAGCGTTGCATATCATACCAAGGAAATAACGATAAGGAAATAATACACCGTCACAGGAAATAACAAACACTTCAGCGTGTATCTTATTCCCAACTGTACCAGCCTACCGGATGTTATTTACCTATGAGTGTGGCATAGATGTGAGCATATATCATCCACGTAGTTGATGCATGTTAACATGTGAGCAACACTTTGAAAAGCCAGTTAATATATTAAATGAAAGAGGAATTCATATTTACAAAGGGTAAGCAAAGGAGAAGACAAATTCTAATTATTTTCAAGCATAAACTAGGGTAAGCAAAGGAAAAGACAAGTTCTCATAATTTTCAAGCCTAAACTTGATATATTAGAAAATAATCGTCATTAGGACGAGCTTAGAGGAAAGAAACAAAAAGGAGCACATAATTTATTCTGTACATTCTGAAAATTTATTTATATAATAAACCAAAACATTAAGTCTCAGTAACGGAGTAGATACTTCCAGGACAAACTTCTCTGCAACAATGAGATTAAACCAATCATAGTTATGTTTCAGTCCCACAGAGAACCAGCACTAAGCAACGGCGATCACCAGCAGGTGGCTTTGTATCATCAAAGTGAATGAATGAGAAATATATTGCGGGAAAGAAGAAAGCACCAGATAAAGTATTTCATGCTAGTCAGCCAGGAAAACGGGAAAAAAAAATTTGTTTGGTTACTACTGCAAACTGGTGTGCTTCAAAGGGAAAGCTGTTGAACAAAAGTACCCAAAAGATTCCAATATAGATGAAATAGTAACTGCAATTATATCCCTCCCCAACATTCTTTTCGAGGCTCAAAGCATCTTTAGGAGATGCAATCTGAAACATATCTTTGACTGTTGGAAATGTGCATTTAGAATGAATTTGATACACTTGCAGCAGATTTCATCTTGCTACTTGTAAGATTAAGTTAACAGAAGTATGGTTCTATGTTCCAGTAGCAAGTTATGGAAGTGCCATAGAAACCCAATGAAAACAAAACCAAAAAGAGAAAAAAAAAACGAATCTAATTGGAGCAACGCATATAGCCATTAGACCATGGTAACAGAAAATATCAACATAACCAAGATAAATTTACTAATTGGTAAATTGAACAGAACAATATTCACCCCTTCTGTCCCTATGAAAATACATCGTTTGAATTATATAACCCTGCTAGAACTGAAACTTGAATCTCCTGCACCACAATACACATCTGACAGTCTCTGAAAAGCACTAACACACACACACAAAATCAGGGCAATTACCGATGTTAAGTTTCATGATTGCAGGTACACTCATATGGAAATCGAGAGAAACATCTAGCTACGAACGTGACAGGTTAGAAAAATGTAATGAACTAGGATTCTATCGACATCCTCATACGAGGAATAATTCAACAACGGGGAAAGGAGCATTTGAGAAGCCAAATTTAAAGTTGATGAACCAGTTCGCAAATCTTACCATCAGTTGGATAAGTTGACGAGATCTCAGGACTAATTCGGCATCAAACTGTAGAATCTCAGGGGCAGCTTTCTCATTTTTCCAAGCACGTTTCAGAAGATCAATCTCAGTGGTTGACAACAAGGACTCATAGTCAGCCGCCGATGATCCAATTCCTTCTCCTGAACCCGACTCCATCAGATCTAAACTTATGTTTCCTTTGTTATCGAACAATCTACAAGATTAACATTTGAAAATCTTGGCAACAAATTTTGGCGCCAAAATAATGTAAAAGAAGCGCCAAATCTAGACCAGAGAAGATACTAGGCCTCATTAGTAAAGACTAAAGCTTTAGAGATGAGTTTCCATTTCCAAGGAATATGAAGGACAAGATAAATTATTAAATTGGTTTCGTTTTTTATATTATGAAGTCGCTGTTGATCGACAAAATTTAACACAATTTTCGTTATGGATCATAAAAAAAACCTTTGTATGTTTTTAACACATTGGTATGCTTGTATACATTCGACCTTCTATTTGGTATGCTTGTATACATTCGACCTTCCATAGCTGTCATAAACATAACATTTTAAAACAATCGGCTAATATTATTGTTTTGTTGGTAAAGCTTTAGAGATGAGAAGTCCACCTCAATTCTGGCCTGGGTGTTAGCCCACTACATTATTCTCCAAATTCTTGCAAGTGAATCTAATTCATCAACTTGAATAAGTAAACTCGATAGAAAAAAAATAAGTAAAAATTGAATCAACTGAAAGATACGAGTATTGTTTTCAAAAAAAAACCTTCAATGGTGTAACAAGGACGAGTTGGGATCTCCTCACCTCAACTTTTCTTACTTCTTTTGTGACCTTCATCTAGCCTCACCACCCCCCTTGCTGTCACGTGTCGCGCGGTCATGCGTCACCGCAGCCCCTCACGGTGAGGTCATCCTATCCCAACAAGGACGTATGTAAATGCGGCCCGACTATGTTTTGAAAGAGATCATCTCCTAACTCCTATTATACAAAAGAATTATAGGAAATATACATTTGAGTCTGTAATGTATATGAACAATATGTAGTATATATAGGTTTATGTACTGCGCATTAACTTGTGTGCTTTTTGTAAAATATTTGTCTAAGAGAAGGATTTATAAGAAATAGTTTAAAATATGATATCTTTCACAACTATACTTATAATGGTAGCTTTTTATTTTATACAATCTTCAAATAAAATTTTATTTGCATTTTTCTCTATTATTGTTTTTACTATGCAAAAGAAACAATTTGTACGAAACAATAGCATTACTTGAAAAAAAATCTATAATTAATATTACCTAGCACGCTATCAGGATTAAAATGACTATGACATTAGACATTTCATGTTATTGATATAGATATTTTACCTACTCAGATTATCTATATGAAAAAAAGAAAACAATAATTAAAAATTAAAATCGATTATTATAACCATGGCTATAGTTTTTCTTGAAAAAGGCATGGCTATAGTTAACATCATAAACATAATCAGACTATAGTTAACATCATGAACATTGACAAAGTATCAATACTCAGTACATGTCACGTTGTAGAATCTTTCTGTGAATCGCCCAATCAAAAATTATGGACCGAAGGTTTTTAGGGGCCAAGGTCGGGAGGCAAATGAGGGTTTAGGATCCCCTCACCCCAAACATATCACCCAACGCGTCACCGCACGACACGTGGCAGTATGGGTGATGAGGCTAGATGCGGGTCACCCTCATCTAGCCTCACCACCCAACCCTGCTGCCACGTGTCGTGCGGTGACGCGTGGGGTGAGAGAATAGTAGGTGATGTGATCTCATCCCGAAATGAGACCTATCTGTCGGGGATTGATGACATCAGTAGTTAGAAAACCTTTGACCGAAAGTCATACATCTCAACCCCATCGTAGAAAATACAAATTAAGAGCTCACAGGTCTTTTGGGTTAGTGAAGAGTTTACGCAAGGACCCATACAAGACGACTTCCAACAAACTAGGCTTTCAGTCTAGCAACAATAAAACACCCATACTGTGCGTATCCCTAGAATCAAACACTAAACCTTGGCGTCAAATCCAACCTCATTACCAACTGAGCTATACCAGGAGACTAAAAACTTTGACATATGTATATAGGGGATAGCAAAATGTTTTTCCATTATTTTTCTCTTTTATATACGTACACAGGGGTGTATAATTTTTTTTTTAGAAAAACTACCCTTGTTCATTGAACCAGACTGGCCAAAACCGAAAAACAAACTGTAAAATCGTCATAAGTTTAAAGATATCAAAATCAAACTGTTTAAATCAGTTTGATTTTGATTTTAAAAATCAAGAACAGTTAAAAACAAACCGGACTGTTTATTTAATATATATTTAATTCAATTTTAATGTTATATAAGTATATTTGAATCGTAAAAAGAGTAGTATAACAAAAGAACCACGACATTGTATAGTTTACTGTAAGTCCGATTAGGTGGTTTGGGTTGTATGATTAGCCATTTTTTCGCCTTTACAAAATCTTCTTTAATTTTTTTTTCTACGAAACGTCAAGCGAGACACATTGTGGCTTTTGCTGTGGTGCTTCAATCGTCTATATTTGAGGATCTAGATTGGGATCGCCTTACCCTCTCCCCGTGACCGTCCACATGACTCCTTCCACGTGGCAGCAGGGGTGGTGAGACTAGCTGGGGGTCACAGGGGTCGCGAAGGGGGTGAAACGGGCGTCGGTCAGGATCCTTTCCCCTATGTGGAGTGCCTATGCTGCAATGATACAGATAAATTATAATCGACTTAGGAATATATATTTAGTGTTTTTTATGTCTTCAATTTATTCAGATTAATATTAATTATGGTAACCTTTAAGTTGCTTATTCTCAATCTTTTCTTGCTTTTGAACTAATAGTCTAATACTTTGAACTTACCAGACATATACAATCAATGTAACTTTTTTTTTTGAGAAGTATGTTGAAAGTAAGTCTATTGTTATGCATATTATTTCTAAGATGGATGTTGAGGTAAAAGTACCTATTATACATTCAAAATTTACATTACTAAATAGATAGCTAATCATATGATTTTATTATAGACAGTGTAATTTGCCCTAGCCGATGCTAAGAGAATTAAAAACCAAGAGTTCATACGAAAAGTAGAAAAGGAGGCCAAGAAAAAACCGAATCAGATTCAAACTATATTAGAATAGTCAAGTAGTTTATTGACTGGTCCAGTCAATTTTTGGTTTCAAAATTCCAAAACCATTAAATACTGTATGGTTTTTATATGAGCCGGACTCCACCGACTATACCTCTACCTGACATGGGACCCCTGTTCTCTAACGGCTCGCACAAGTCTTCATTAAGAAGGACGCGCAATTTGTTTTTTCTTTCGTCAAGCTTTACTCATTTCCGATCATCTTTCTTGCATGTATCTCTTGGTTTGGTCATTATTTGCATGAATTTTAGTGGTGAATTGTCATTTCTTTTCTGGTTTTTACCTGCTGATCAAAATCTTGAATTTTCTTGCTGAAAAAACCCTTTCAATTATTGGGGCTTGTGAGGTTTAATTTTGTCCTTTGAAAAGTTGAGTTCTATGAGACGTGGCGTTGAGGTTAAAAAAAGGCTGAGAGAGGATTGTGAGGAGGGAGATTTGAGGAGCAAGAATGTTAGGTTGTCTCATTCGGTTGACTCCAATTTTGAGGATTCAAAAGGAATAGAAGGCCAAGAGGAGAAGGGAGTCGAGAAACTGGGAAAGGGTTTTGGTGGACATGGTGAAAATGCAGCTTCTTACAACTGCGAACTGAAATTATTTGAGGAGGAAAGAATAGAGTTTGCTTTAAATTTTCCTTTGAAACCTTTTGAGGAGGAAGAAAAGGAGTTTGGTATAAATTTCCCGTTTTCCATGTTGGAGCACAATGAATTTTCACCTGTATTGGCTGCAAGGAGTATAGGACTTACTCACATTTCATCGGATGAGATTGACCATGAAGATGTGGAAATCGTCGATTCTAGCAAGGCTCAAGGAAATGAAGCGGGATATGAAATTTCTGAGCCATTTTATAGCTTTCTGGATCTTGGACTGGGACTGAATGAGACGATTCCTAGTCGAAGTTAAATAGTAGGGAACGGGAGGAGGTATACTAGAGAAGAGAGAGGGAGGGAAAGTCAAAGTCGTTGATTCTTGATTATCGCTTCAAAGTGGTCAAACTGCGCAGCATTATCAGACTACAAGTCAGGATCTAACCAAATTTACTCATTCTGGCGGATTGGAACTGGGGGAATGTGCCAGTGACCAACTTTTGAGTCATGCTGAAGTAACTTTTTTTGATTTCTTTCACGATGATGAGCAGGATAATCCTTCAAGTTTCAAGACTGTCCAGGATACACTTGAATCAAGAAGACACCTAGAACTTAGGGAAAATGCTCATGATAATGAGCAGCATGCGAATAATCTCTTTGATCACAAGATGGTCCAGGAATCAAGAGAACACATAGAACTACGGAAAAATGCTCATATATATGCTTGGGAAAAGGGGCATAACGGAGTATCGTCCAGCCAGCAAGAACTTCCCCTGCTAGATCAAGAGAATTTAGGAAGGTCCCCTGGTCCTTTTTCTGCTGCTCTGAAGACTATTAGAGAACGTAACATGTTTCATGATGAACTTATTAAGTGGAGACCTTCTAAGAAAGAACATAATGTCTGTAGATCCATTGTGCCATCTTTGTTGGACCTTTCCTTGAAAGTTCTTGCAGAGAATTGCGATGCTATAGTATCACTTGAGCTTGTTCCTGACATTCTAAGGTGGAGACTTGCAGATTTGATTTGCAATCTCCGGAAAATGAACTTTCACATTTTACAACTGTTAGTAGAAGGATCTCCCACCCAAATATGTTTAAAGAATTGTTCAGGGATAACAGAAGAGCAGTTCTTCAAAATATTTCAGAAGTTTGACTGGAAAAGTCTGATGGTAAGACTCTTCGTTATCTTTCTATGTGATTTATTTTTTAATGCTTCTCTGTAATCTCTGTACATGTAGCTTTCTTGAATGGGATTCTATGGGCAGCTGTTGTAGCATAAATCATGATTTTAAGGCTTCTTATAGAGACATGAAGTAAGTCTGTCTATGTTAGGTTGAAGAACAGCCTGACCCTGTTCCGTACCTTGGAAACGCAGGATATCTTAGTGTGGGAATAGCCATTTATGTTTCGTGAAGTAGATCTATCGGTAGCAAAGCTCAGGTGATAATGCAAGTGCGCGGTTAGCGTAGTAGCCCCTCTGGGATGCTCTTGTACAAGCAAGCCAAAGTGAGAGCCTTATGCAAAAGCATTTTGTAGTGTATTTCGAAAAGACCTTTTTTTTTTTCCCTTAGTAGCTGCAATATACTCTATTTGAAGAGAATAGAATTCTATGATGTATGGAGCTACTCAGAGGAATGGGAAGTATGTTACTAAAGAATTGTACATAATATAAGGTTCTTTGCCATTTTATGGCAAGGAATTAAGTTGAAAAAAAAAATAACTGGAAGATAAGCAATCAACTTGCGACTAGCTACGAAGATCTTCAAAATCTAGCTTTGGATATGATATTGCTCACTCCTACACTCCTATTCCACTGTTGCAACTTGGGTTTCCATGGTTTTTGCTCCCCAAGGTGCATGCTACTCCAGAAATCTACTCCTCTACAATGGACACTTTGCCACTTTCGCCATCCGGATTGGACTTGCTCCAAACATCTTCACTGGCTTTGTCTGGATCATTTTGTTGCTTGTGCTGGACATGGCATCCTCATGGATGTTAATTTTTCTGTTTGTTACATGCTTTTCTTACAATTCAGCAGAGGATCTTCTTTCCCTTCTGCTGCTTTCGAAGCCCTTGGTTTGTCCAACTGGGTGACTTTTGCTTTTGTTTTAGGGTGCCATTGGCATCGGGGACTTGTATTGACACTAGACTATTGATAGTATTGTTAGAAGTCAAATTGCGCCATTGTATTTTGAGCAAAGTTGCTATTGCCAACCTCCAGACAAACTACTTTATAATATCGCCTAATTTGATTCCACAAGTTATGTTTGTCCACAAGTTTTTTCTTATTGATTCCACATATTTGCTTCCTGTAATGAAATTGGTGGGAAGATGCAAGAATAGGTTGGGATGCTATTTAGCTTCTTGGATGGCCTCCTGTTGTGAATATGCAATCAGAAGGGACCTTATTACTGGGGTTACTTACGTGAGCTAGTGCTTTTTGCCATGAAATTTATCTTTATTTATACTCTATCCTGACTTTCATTTGTATCTGATCTGTATAATATGTTAATCACCACCTCGTTTGAATTGAGCTTCTTAGGGTACAACCTTTACATTTACTCATTTTTACATGCTCATTCATGGGCTAGAACACTTTCTTACTTGCCCGATATGTGCAACAAAACATATACTCCCTCTGCACTAAGAATATTGTCCTCCTTTCTATTTTCGTTTGTCGCAAAATGTTGTCCACTTTCTAAAAATAGCAAGTATAAGTAGTCAGAGTTTCTATATTACCCCTTCAATTAACACTTACATGATTTTTCTCTATTTTACCTCAAGTAACCAAGGGTATAATAAGAACAGTGGCCTACAAAGTTTGACTTCCTTAAATTTTGCTCAAGCCAAACTATGACAACCCCCTCTATTCGCTCAAATCCATCACAGCGAATAGATAAAAGCAATATCCTCTGTGACCACTGTGGAAAAAAGGGTCACAGCAAGGATAAGTGTTTCCAGATCTATGGATACCCGGAATGGTGGGAGGGAAAACGCATCAACACTACCCAAGGCAAAGCAGCAGCTGCCATGACCCCTGGAGAAGGAGCCAGCAACAATGAAGCTCAGACCTTAGACGGCGGTGGAGTGCGTGAAGGAGATGCAGACCAGCGATCTCAAGGGAACTCAGCAGCCGCAGGTATGGGGCTGGGGGAAAACCCTAGCCCCATTTTTCCTTTTATACCCGAAATTACTCACTTAGGCCCCCAATTTTCTCCTAATTCTCTTTTGCCCCCGGATATTACCCCCGTCGTCCCTTCGCTATCTAATAATTCCCCTGTGCCCCCAGAACTTTCTGAAATTATATCCCAGCTCCCCTGCTTCACTCACAGGGCAAATATGGTCCAGAACTATCCCCTTCTCCCAGAACCGCCCCCCAATCTCACGCTATTCCCAATGTCACCCCCTTTTTTGAAAAACGTTCACTTCACCCCTCCCTCCCTCCAGCCTTGACCCATCACACCCAACGTCCCACACCACAATGGATCTTTGACTGCGGCGCCACCGATACGATGACCTTTGACCCTAATGATCTCCTCACCCACTCGTCACCTTTAAAATCCCATGTTGAGACTGCTAATGGTAAAAGAATTCCCGTCACAGCCAGTGGCCCTATTACGATTACACCCGACATCACTCTCAATAACTGTCTACTTGTCCCTTCGTTGTCTACCAAATTACTCTCCATCAGCCAACTTACTAAAGAACTTGACTGCGTGGTACTCATGTATCCTACCTTTTGTCTTTTGCAGGACATTCGTACTCAGGCGATCATTGGACGTGGTACTGAGAAGGGGGGTCTATATTACGTAGATGCCGTGGCGCAACATGGGAGCTCAAATCTTGCCACCGGGACGGTAACTCGTCAGATATGGTTATGGCATCGTCGGTTAGGGCATCCGTCTTTTAGTTATTTGCAGAAACTTTTTCCTTCCTTATTTTCTAGTACTTTACCACCTTTGTCGTGTGACATTTGCCTCCGGTCTAAGCAACCAAGGGCTACTTATCGTTTGAATAATACACGTGTCAACAAAGTTTTCTCATTAATACATTCTGATGTTTGGGGTCCGTCTCCATATTCCACCCCTTGTGGTTTTAAATATTTCGTTATATTTGTCGACGATTGTTCTCGAATGACATGGTTATATATTCTCAAACACAAATCTGAAGTTGCTACAAAATTTGTTGAGTTTCATCAAATGGTCCGCACTCAATTTAATTCAACCATCCAGATTTTACGTTCCGATAATGGGGGGAATACCTCGCTGCTCCACTACAAAAAATTTTCTGTGATCATGGTATTATTCACCAGACTACTTGCCCCGACACTCCTGAACAAAATGGTGTCGCGGAAAGAAAAAACCGCACTCTTCTTGAAATGACCCGTGCTATGATGTTAGAATCTTCTGTCCCGAGGTATCTTTGGCCGGAGGCCGTGTCCACTGCGACCTATCTCACTAACCGTTTGCCCACTGCTATTCTCCAACATCAAACACCATTAGATACCTTAGCCACTCAAACAACCATCCCATCGTCACTTACCTTACCACCTAAAGTCTTTGGGTGTACCGTTTACACCCATGTCTCTAAAACACACCGAAATAAGTTTGACCCTTGTGCTGAAAAATGCGTGTTTGTTGGCTATGCTTCCCACCAAAAAGGCTACCGTTGTTATAACCCCTGCACTCGGCGGATCCATGTTACCCTTAACTGCGTCTTTCTTGAGACCGAGTTCTTCTTTGGCACCCACTCTCGGTCTCAGGGGGAGATAACGACTGACGGGTCCCATGACTGGCTGCCTGACCTATCTTGGCCTGTAGCTGACCCAACACGGCAAGTAGTTGAACCCGCCTGTGCTGCAGGTCCCTCCGATAATATGACTTCTGTTCTGGTACCCGCCAGTGATACTCCTCAGCCGAATGTCACTCAACAGGTAAAAGATAGTATACATGATGACACAGGTAGTCCGGTTACTTTGTCTTCTCCCCATTATACCCCCGACATTCCCATTGATCCTGATTCTACTACAGTTAATACTCCTGACCCTACTTATCTGGAACTGGATCATACTAACCCATGTGCAGAGGAACATGGGCGGATACTTCCACCACGAAAAAACAGGGGAGTCCCACCTGACAGATTTTCTCCCACCAAGATAGCCAGAGCCACTATGTACCCTATGTCTACATCAAGAAAAAACCTAAGTAACAACGCAAGGGCATTCTTTACTGAAATTTGCTCCGAAAATATTCCTCGGACTATTGAGAAAGCATGCAGTAGACCAGAATGGAGGGATGCAATGATAATGGAGATGGAAGCACTGAAAAAGAATGAGACATGGGAACGATGCCAGCTGCCGTCAGGAAAGCGGACAGTTGGCTGCCGATGGGTATTTACAGTGAAATACAAAGCAGATGGATCTATCGAAAGACACAAAGCAAGGTTAGTGGCCAAGGGATACACACAGACGTATGGAGTAGACTACTCAGAGACTTTCTCCCCAGTTGCCCGCATTGATACTATCAGAGTTCTCTTTGCCATAGCTGCTACAGAAAACTGGCCTTTACACCAGTTTGATGTAAAGAATGCCTTTCTCCATGGCACCCTCAAGGAAGAAGTCTATATGGATCCACCACCTGGCTTCTCAGAAGACTTCTTGCCCGGACAAGTTTGTAAGCTCAACCGAGCTTTGTATGGTCTCAAACAATCACCACGAGCGTGGTTTGAAAGATTTACCTTGGCTATGAAAAAGGATGGATATCGGCAAAGTAATGCGGACCACACTTTATTCATCAAAAGACAGGGGAGTTTAGTTACTTGTCTAATTATTTATGTCGATGATATGATTATTACTGGTAATGACTCTAATGAAATCTCTCGTCTCAGGGACTATTTGTTCACACAATTCGAGATGAAGAATCTTGGAGGACTCAAGTATTTCTTGGGAATTGAAGTTCTGCGGTCAACAGCAGGGATTTATATCTCGCAGCGGAAATATATTCTGGACCTACTAACTGAAGTGGGTCTCCTGGATGCTAAACCAGCGGATACCCCGATGATTCAAAATCATAAACTGGACGTGATACATGGAGCTCCTCCAGCCGATCGAGAGCAGTACCAGCGGTTAGTAGGAAAGCTCATCTATTTATCTCATACGAGGCCAGATATCGCATATGCCGTTGGAGCAGTAAGTCAGTTTATGCATTGTCCACAAAAGCATCATCTGGAGGCGGTATTCAGAATCATGAGGTACTTGAAGGGAACTCCGGACCGAGGGTTGTTATTCAAAAATAATGGGCACTTGAATGTTGAAGCATACACAGACGCTGATTGGGCAGGGAATCAAGTTGATCGGCGCTCGACGTCAGGTTACTTTACACTAGTGGGTGGCAATGTAGTCACTTGGCGAAGCAAGAAGCAAAAGGTGGTGGCACTTTCCAGTGCTGAGGCAGAGTATCGAGGGATTGTAAAAGGTGTTACTGAAGTCCTATGGATTCGAAAGTTGTTACGAGAACTGGGTGTTTCAGTCACTGATCCTACTTGTTTGATGTGCGACAATAAAGCGTCTATCAGTATTTCAGAAAACCCAGTTCAACATGATCGGACTAAGCATGTAGAGGTTGACCGGCACTTCGTCAAGGAGAAAATTGATAATGGGATCATTACTCTTCCACACGTACGCTCAGAAGATCAACTTGCGGATATCTTGACTAAAGCAGTTAATGGACGAATATTTGAATCCATATTGCGCAAGTTGAACATTGGTGACCCCACTATTCAACTTGAGGGGGAGTGTTAGAATATTCAAGCATTCATAGCAAATCTTGTAATCAATGTAAATTGTGTGAGTAATTAGGAAAGGCTATAAGTTAGGGATCGGTATTAGTATCTGATTGATTGTAATTGATTATTGTTACCATATTTAGGTATAGGATGAACAGTATAAGAATAGGAGCTTTGTAATACACAATATACGAATGAAAATCGAGTTATTCTCTCAAACATACAACATCTTTGAGACTGAATGAGTGTGATTTATGTCTATTGTGTGTATAAACCTCATGCGTCCACGCATGCACACACATCAGAGCTTTGAGTGTTTGACAGTGATAAACTAGTATGATGAGGAAGTTGTGAGCTTGCATCTTGTGGTAAACATAATTATTTAATTTTTCTGATAACCTGACCTTTTTTTTTTTTTTTTTGGTGGAGGTGCTTCAACTTGACCTCTGTGGACAATGTAGGCTCGATTACATAATAAGCCATATATCAGCTCAGCTTTCAATGAACCTCTCTTGTCTTACCTCACTATCTTTGAAGGGTGCTTGTTGTTTGTCTGACGACGGGCTGAAAGCACTGGCTAGATCTACTCCTGCATTGAAATATGTAAATTTGAGCGAGTGCTCCCTTCTGACACATGATGACATCAACATCTTAGCAAATTCGTGGGGTTCAACTTTAGAGGAGCTCTATATTGATGATTGCCAGAAAATAGATGCAGAGCTCATTCTTCCTGCGTTGAAGAACTTAGAACATTTGGAGGTGTTATCTATTGCTGGAAATCAAAGTGTATCTGACCTATTTGTTCGTGAATTTGTTAGCTCATGCGGGGAAAAACTAAAGGAGCTTGGTTTGGCCAACTGTCAGTAAGTCAATTTTCTTGCTATTGACATGAAAACTATCACTCTGTCATCATCTAAAGAGTTGTATCTTTGATTGACAAAGGGGTTTGACGAATGAGTCGCTAGAACTTATTGGGAAAGGATGCGCTAACTTACGTTCCTTGAATATTTCAAACATGAATAAGCTGACGGATCTTGGATTGTGGTACCTTGCCGATGGCTGTAGAAATATTCAAACGCTCAAACTTTGTCGTAACACATTCAGGTATGTTAGAGCCTTAAATTTCACACTTATTTTTATTCTAATGATTGATTTTTTAACTTTGTAACTGAGATTTTGATGAATTGAGAATTACAGCTCAGGTTCTCTGCACATGGTACACATCTTACACTATACCCTGCCTATGATTTGCAAGAAGCCGTCTGATCTATACAACAATTTACTCAAAGTGTTGGAAACGTTATCCCCTACACATTTTGTTGAGCATTATAAGATCATATTATATTAATTATTATGATATGATCACATAATAATGTAAACTAGGAAAGTATATATCATGTTGTTAATATAAAAGTAGTTTAGAAAAATAAATATTTCATCTTCAACATTGAGATCAGATTTGATCTCCTTAGATGTATTATATAATTGTAATCTTTATCTACATTGAAATATAAGAGAAAGAAGTCATTTTCCTACATGATATCAGAGTCAAAATCTCTACCTTAGTATTCTATACTCTGATATCCACTTCTACCCTCTGTTAACTGCCATGGTTGACTTACCCACTGTCATTGAGAGCTCAGTCTCCTTGAATAAGGATGAAGCCACGTCATTCAACCCTACTCAAGGAGGAGATTCTTGTCATTTTTTCTGTTTAATTAACCTTACATAAACCCAATAGACGAAACTACCTTGAGTAGGCTTAATCCGTTAGATTGGCCAATGATGGAAGATGAAAACTTGGGTTCATTACAGGAGAAATCAATAGGCCAACATAAGCAGACCAACTCCAGAAATGGGATTCTAAAAATTCTATAATTTTGTCATGGCTTATCACTTCTATGGAGCCTAACATTGGGAAACCATACTTGTGTCTTCGTACTGCCAGGCTATTTGGGATGCTTTCATAGAAACATATTCAGATTTTGAGAATTTCTCACAGATCTTTGAATTGAAGAATAAACTATGGTAGACCAAACAAGGAGATAGAGAGTTAACAGAATACTAAAATGAAATTGGGTCCTTATGCAGGAACTTGATTAATATTGCAATGATGAATGAGATTGGGCGACTAACAGTTCAAAAATCACTAAGGAGGAAAATGATAGAGTATACTTATTCCTGATAAGCTTGAATCAGGTGTTGGATGAAATCAAGTACTGATGGAAAAAGTCTCTTGCTTACTCTGTGATAAGCCTTTGCTAAAATCAGAAAAGAAGACTAAAAGAGAAAGGTTATGATGAAGGCAAAATCTTACTCCTGAGGAGTCTGCTCTCATCACACTGAAGGGAACCACACATAGAGATGGAAGAAAGAAACCTTGGTGTGATAACTGCAATAAGCCATGACACATCAGGGACACCTGCTGGAAGATTCATGCGAAGCCAGTCAACTGGAGGAAGAAAGGGAGAGAAGGAAGAGCATGGACAACCCACACTGGTGAGGAGAGTCAGACTCAACCTTCTCAAGAGCAGCCTCTGTTCACTAAGGAACAAATAGAGCAACTATGCAATCTCCTGTGAACTTTTTCTACAAACCCTTCCTGCACCTTTGCCAACTTAGGGAAGACTGCAATAGCCCTTCTAAGAATAAATCAACCATTAGGTAACTGTATAGTTGACTCTGGAGCAACAAATCATATGACTAGTTACTCCAGTTCCTTTATTACCTATCAACCATGTGCATGAAGCCATAAAATAAGAATAGCAGATGGTCGTTACTCAGCTATTGCTAAGAAATGTTCAGTCAAACTAACAGATTGCATTACGCTATTAGATGTCCTTCATGTACCTAAGATTTTCTGCAATCTCTTATCTATCAAAAGATTAACAGAATCTCTCAATTCTATCCTAATATTTGAAGTCTCGTCTTGTTTGATTCATGACAAAACCTTGAGAAAGATGATTGGCAGTGCTGAGGTAATTGGAGGACTCTATTGTTTAAAACTATCACATCCCTGGCACCAAGAACTCCTAGTGCGTGTGTTAGCTCCTATTTAGTTTTCAATTATGATTCCAATAATGTATGCTTTGGCATTCTAGACTAGAAAATCTCAGTTTTTAGTGCTTAACAACATCTGAAACCCTCTCTATTTGGTAATAAAAGTCACTCTTTGTATTACAAAAGAATGATCGTATCACAAAGAAAGTATGATATGGACCTATTAAAAAACATTAGAATGAGCTATTTTAAGCTTGCTGAAACTCCTCTTGACCCAAACCATAAGTTTGAGGGAAAAAGACTAATCCAGTTGATGTGAAACCTTATCAGAGATTGGTGGACAGGCTGATCTATTTGTCTCATACATGTAAGCTTGGTGAGCTAATTCATGCATTCATCACAGAGGGAGCATTTAGAAGCTGTCTACAAGATTTTAAGGCACCTAAAATAGACTCTCACTTAATAGCCAAATGGTTGGCCCATTACTCAATTAATAGTTAAACGTTGATGAAACTCACTTAACAACCAGTCTTTTTGGGTGATGACTCACTTACAGCCAGTAACCGGAAAACAACTTACTACAGCAGGTAATTGCTGACGTAGCATTGACGTAGTGAGTTTTGGACATTTATTGATTTTTTTTAAAAAGAAATTTAATTTTCTCTTTTTAAAAAAAATTTTCTCGAAAAAAAAATGAAAAATAAAAAGGTTTTTTCTTTTGTTTTTTTCATGGCCCGATCTTATAGAGAATTGAAAATCCTCCTCCTCCCGTCCCCATCTTCCACTTTCTACCGCCGGCTCAAACACCCATCATCACCACAATGTTCTAAAATTAGTTTACATGTTTTCCCCCTATTGAATTAGTTCAATATAAAACTGCAATAGAAATGGCTTGATATTTGAAATTGTTGATTTGTGTGAATGGATGAACGTTGCAAATGTGTAGACGATGATGACCAATGGAGGAGGGAGTGATGATACACAAGATGTGGGAAGAAGAGGAAATAACGTGAATTGGTAGCAGGGAGAGATGGAGACAGATTGAAGGTGGAAAATAAATCAAAAAGGGGTGGTTGTTCAAGGGTAAAGGAAAAAGGTGAACAATATGGTGGTGGTTGCCGAGGGCGCAGTTGGTTGGAGGTGTGGGCCTGATGGGCTTCATGGAGAAGAAGATGAATTCTTTTTCAAAAACCTTTTTATTTATTTTTTATATAAAGGAGGTCGCCATGTGGCGGCCTCTGATTGGTCAACTCAGTCAACAGTAATTACGGCCAAGTCAACGCTCACCAATAGGTTCTGTGGCTGTAAATGAGCCATTACCCAAAAAGGCTAGCTGTTAAGTGAGTTTCATCAACGTTTAACTGTTAATTGAGTAATGTGCCAAATTTTTGGCTACTAAGTGAGATTCCCTCTATATTTTAGGAAATCTAACTTTAAGGAAATAGAAGTCTTCACAAATGATGACTGGCAGGTTCAGTTGTTGACAAAAGATCAACTTCTGGCTATTGTACTTATTTATGGGGTAACCTAGTGACTTGGAAAAGCAAAAAAACAAAGTGTAGTACCCAGGAGTAGTGTAGAGGCAGAGTACTAGTCTATAACTTTAGGGATTTGTGAAGTATCGTGGTTAGATAGACTACTGAAGGAACTCAGAATGCCTATCAAACTTCCTATGACACTATACTGTGACAACAAGGTAGCTATTGACATTACAAACTATCTTGTTCAGCATGACAGAACAAAGCATATTGAAGTTGATAGACGTTTTATAAAATAAAAATTGGAGCGGGACTTATCTGTGTACCCTATGTGCCTACTCTGAATAGCAAACATCAGATGTGTTGCTAAAGGGTTGAGTAAGTGGACCTTTAAAAACATGCTAAGCAAGTTGGGCATGATTGACATCTATGTTCCAATTTGAGGGAGAGTGCTGGAAATGTTATCCTATAGATTCTGTTCATTATTATAAGATCATGTTCTATTCATTAAGATGATACGATCACAAAATAATGTAAATTAGGAAAGTATATATCATGTTGTTAATATAGAAGGTAGTTTAGGAAAATAAATATCTTATCTTCAATACTGAGATCAAATTTGATCTCCTTACAGGCACTATATATTTGTAATTTTTACCTGCATCGAAATACAAGAGAAAGAAGTCCTTTACCTACGCTAAGAAACCTGTTAAACTCAGGGTAGCCGAAGTATAACAGTGCATCAGAGGATTATCCTTTTGGATCAGACAACCTTATCCCGCTTCAACCTTGATATTGGGTTCCCACATCATTTTCTTAACAAGAAGGACGTCTTTAGATGGAGAGCATATCAACTAGTCCTCACAAGCCTTCTCAGCATGTCTCCTGAAGAAGCGGTTATAAGGTTCTGCAACTCCAAATCCAGCCTCCTACTCCTGGGCAAGATCCATGCACCATGCTCCATCAGCTTACGTATCTTTGCCGCATCCGTAATCCTGAGTCCTCCTTTTGAAGTTATCATTATAGCATTCATCTAAAGTACCACAAGGATGCTGGTTGTCATACCAAAATGAAGGATGTCTTCCATTTCCGGACTGCATCTTTACTTTGTCACTCGTCTCCCTCACCAGGAGTTAATTTCCTCCGTGTCTAAGAATCAGAAGCGCTTACCTCTACCTGCCACATAGATTTATGCTACAACAAAATTGAGGTTACCCATTTCACCCATAGTGGTTGTCTGTGACTCTACTTGCTTGTATAATCCATTGTGTCTCATTAGGCAAGCATCATTATAGGCGAGCATATTTGGTATCCCCAAGTCTCCGTGCTGGATTCGCCACTTCATCTTGCAACTTTTCTATATTTCATGTCGGCCATCAATGTCTCCACATCTTCCGTATTAATAAAGTATACCTTGGCCCAATAATTCTGTACGCCGAGGAAATTTGACTTTATGAGCTGCAGTTAGTGCAATTTCTGATTGGCCCAGCTCTGGATCCTGCTAGTCATCTTTTCTGTGAAAGGATAGCAGTCATGGATTGTGAGTCTTGGAGAAAGTAAAGGCACCCCCAAGATTTTTAATTGACAACCCTCCAAAGTTCACCGTACCGATCTTCCTCATTGCTGGCTTTTGCTCCAGATTTTTCAATTTTCTCCCTGTATGGTATCAGTCTAGAGCAATTTCTAAAACTTCGAAATAGCTCTCCACCACTACTATAGATTTTTTTGGATGAAAATGAAATAGGCCTTAAGCAGCTTTAGCCTTAAAGAGTTGATAGAATTGTTTGATGACTATTCTTTAGCAGGTAAGATGACTAAAATATTTTCTCTCCTTTCTCTCTAAACCCTCACCCCCTGATAGAAAACCACATCAACGTTCCCTCATTTTCGCTTTCCTCCTCTGCCCTAACCACTCCAACGGTTCTTTCTCTCCCTTTCTCCCCCCAGCAAGGGTAACATCCCCCCTCATCCTCCCCAAAACCTCGTCTTCTATCGGCGTCTTCTTCGGCCATCTTGACCACTCCAGCCATAGGACAAACGGTCGGAAAGTTCTTTTCTCCCTCAATTCTTCTCAAAATAGCCTGATCTTCACGATCTAAGTCAGATTTATAACATATAGAGCACTATATGAGCAAAATCGGCTTAGGCATCACTGCTTAAGCCTGATTTTACACCCGAAGCTTTTTTGACCTTAAAAAATGTTCAAACTGATTCTGATAATGGAAAGCGCTTCTTTGCAACAAAAATAGAACTTGACGATAGTTGGGCAAGTCATGAGTAACACAACCTTGTTCATAAACATAAAAGATTTGCTAAAGATCGATGTACTTCCAAGGGTCTCCCTGATGTTCAAAGGATTGAGGAGGATCTTTTCATCTTTCGCTTCCAGTCCGTAGAATCAAAACAAAGTATTATTAAACTGTATTATTGAACTATCTCCAACGTTTCTTGAGAACAGAGTCCTATTTCTGTGGTCATGGGTATCAGATAAACTAAGTCAAATGCTTAAATTTGATGGTGTTCCTGTGTGGGTCCAACTTTCTAACCTTAGGATCCAATATTGCAACATGCAAGTTCTAAGTGGACTAGGCAATCTTATTGGAAAGCTATATACATGGACATACTAACTACCTCTCAATCACGTGAATTTTGTAAGAATAAGCATTAAAATCAAAGCTGGAGAACTACTTCCAAAGTTAATAAATTACACATATTAGATGTCACTCATGAAATCAAATCTCCACATGAAAAGAATGACGCATCTAAATCCTCTATAGTGGGTAACCAATATAAGCAACAAAGAGCTGGATGTCAAAGTTACACAAGACATCCTAAAAAACTAAGTGGTACCCTCAGGGAAGAACAGAAAAAAGATAAAGGAAAGGCCCAAGTGTCGGAAGACAACCAAGTTAAACAGAATCGCAAAGTAAGCCTACCAAAGTTTACACTACTAATCAAAGTTGAGATGGCAATGCCTCTGAGACCTCAACTTCTAATACAAAAGAAAAAGGTATTGTGTATAATACCTTGATTAGTCCAAATAAATATAGCCCTCTATTTGGAGAGGCTGACAGCCTGGTTATACTCAGCATCAACAATTAAAAGTTTCTGATTGTGACCAGGAGGCTGACTCAATAAATGATTCAGAGAGGTGGTATGAGGCCTCTTCTGAAGATTTAAAAGATTTTGATATTGAAACTGTAAAGGTGTCCAGGAAAATAGTTAAAGCAGAGAAAACAAATGTAAAATACCACCAAGATTTCAACCGAGATGCGCTAATTCTGAGCTTAGGAAAAGGAAACACAAATAAAGTTATGGTTAACCCAAATAAAACTGAGAAAAACCCTATTAGGAAAAGCAAAGGGTCAACTAACACTCAGTCTGTTACACACCAAAGGGCTAAAGAGGATGCTAGTGAGATACCAAATAAAAAGAAAGACTTGTCTGGTGATGATCCCAATTTAGAAGGAGTGCTGATGGAGGAAGTAACAAAATCAGTAACACACTATAGTAGAAACAAAGGGAGAGCCAAAGGGACTAAAAGTAAACAATGATTAAACGCGCAAGCTAGAATATAAAGGTTTTGAACTCCCCTTTAAAGAAAAGGAAGTGAAAGGCTATATACTTGAGAAGCAGATCAGTATCATTGTTGGTGGAAGTCAGACTAGAAATTTTTGATAAGTACAGAAATAAAGTATTCAGACACTGGGAAACTACACGTAACATCCTTCCAAATTCTATCTCTAGGATTTAGGTGGGATGGAATCCAAATAGCTTTGAAGATCAGGTCTTGCATTATGAAGCACAATGTTAAACTTTCAAAATGACGGCTAAGTTACTATCGAAGGAGGAATTTATATTAACTGTGGTATATGGCTTCAAGGAAAAGAGTAGAAGGAGGGACATATAAAGGGAATTAAGGTACTAAAAGAACTTATATGACAACTTGCCATAGGAATGTGTGATTTTTGTTGGATACAATCAATCATGTACCAAGACGCAATCGTTCGGTGTGTGCGTATGAAAACAGTAAACAGTAAACCAAACCCGGGGCGAGTCGAGGACTCTGTCCTTAAGACGTATTGCTCCGATATATTGTGCCCAACTGACGTTAGCAATCGTATCCCAAGATACAACGGGTACCTGTTCAGTTGAGTGGCATTGCTGAACTTGAACTGCAGCGAACCTTCGAGTATCCTGACTTCTCTTGGACGTGATGCAGAAGTATGAAGATGAAAGCAAAATCAGAAGATGAGTGTGTGTTTAGATCGCACACCCATCCTCTGTTTATATAGAGGGATCGGATGGAAATGGGTTTTCGCAGATGGACTCGTGACTGTCGGATCACAACCGTAGATCAACTAGAGCCGTTGGATGAAAACCACCCAACGGTTTTGGAAGATTTAAATTACAGCTGTTAGATGGAAACCAAAATACAGGATTAAACCTGGAGCGTTAGCTGAAAACCACATTCGGTTAGGCGGTTAGGTTAGTTTGAATTTCAGCCGTTCGTTCAAAGTTGAACCTTCCGCATTAGATCAAAACTGTTTGATCTTACAGATTTAGGAGGAGACTGTTTGATTCAAATAATTAAAAAAGAACATTCGATTTAAACCATAACCGTTCGATTTAACCATAACCGAACATTTGATTTAAATAAGTAATCAAAACCGTTTGATACTGAACTGGAACGCTTGATTTAAACTCAACCACGTTTAACTGTTTGTACTGGACCAAACCCCTGAATCGGAGAGCATTTGGACCGCTGCGCATCTAGGTCTGAAGCCTTTAACTATTTACAAAAAATAATTAATCCAAAAGCCTAAATAAATCTTCTCCAAAAAGATAGGAACGTGTGTGCGCTTCTGGCACTTTCTAGGTCTTCCCTCCGATCAAAAACTTCTCATTCCCCAAGGGCACATCTAAAGTGTCCATTCTAGCCATTTATAAGGTGGCTAAATAAATTCAGTTGTCCAATATGGTATTCCTCCATAAGGGTGATGTGGCCTCCTAAGAATATGACACATCACCCTCTTACTCATGTTTTCCATCTACTTTGAGTATTAATTTCTCATTCACCCGGTATCATAATTGAGTGATTCCAAAACCTAAAATTAACTACTTGTTACGTAGATAATTAAGGGCTTATTAGTTTTTATTTTTCATTAACGAAAACTAATTATAATTAAGCTTAAAGTATGTTGCTTGACCACTTTTGCAGCTTATCTTAATGGGCCAAAGCCCAAACTTTTAATTCCTCCAACAATTTCAACATCATGTTAGACAACAAAGGCAAATTTAGAAACAGAAAAATAGACAAGAATACTATCAAGGAATTCACAAATTGGATTCAACATATGGACATTTACAATATTCTTTCTAGATATTGTGAATTTACATGGTTAAATAAGCTACATGCGGATAAGAGGGTTTATACAAAGATTGACCACTTGTTCTGTAATGAAGAATGGAAGAATTTTTTTCCTAACTTCCAGCTTGACTGTGAAGCACCTATAATCTCAGACCATTCACTAGATATTGTGTCTGTTAAATAGGAGAAAAACTTTGGCATAAAACCATTCAAATTCATAAAAGGTTGGACGAAGTATACTGATTTCAAAGAGGTTTTAGAAAAGAGTTGGCATGCACCAATGCAAGGTAATCCTATGATAATCCTATGATAAAGTTTACAAAGACGCTGAAAAGGCTGAAGCCCCCATTGAAGGAATTGAACAAAAAAAAGCATGGTAACATCACAGAAAGGGTTGCAAAAGCTAGACAAGACCTAAAGGAGGCTCAAGCGCAAGTGATGAAGGACAAATACAATATTCATCTATAGCAGATTAAGAAGATGACTTTGGATAATTATTTAAGGCTCCTATACTCTGAAGAATCCTTCTTTAAAGAAAAACCAAAGTAAGATGGATGAAGGAATGTGATATAAACTCTCTATTCTTTCACATATCAATTAAAGCTCATACTACAAGGAATAAGATCCTGAAGCTACCAGATGACAATGGTAACATGGTAGAAGACTATGACAAAGTAAAAGAGATGGCTACTCGATTTTTTGAAAATTTTTTCACTGAACCTTTTTCTGATGCTATTTCAAATTTAAATTGGCATGGTAAAGTGTTAAGTGAGGAGCACAATAGGCTGCTAGCATCTCTAGTCTCAAAAGAGGAAATAAAAAGTGCACTTTTCTCAATGACAAGTTACAGTGCTTCAGGTCCAATTGGTTTCACAATTGAGTTTTACAAAAAAAGTGGAACTTGTTAGGTGAAGAGTTTATTGATGTCATTGACATTTTCTTTAAGGAAGAGTTCATGTATTACCTTATGAATTCTCTAGCTATCTCTCTCAATCCTAAGGTGGAGGCCCTAATTAGAATGAAAGATTCCAGGCCAATCTCCTATTGTAATGTTTTTACAAGGTGGTCTCTAAAGTCTTGGCAAACATAATGAAGACCTTGCTCGCACAATTAGTCAATGAAAGTCAGTCAACATTTGGACAAGGAAGGGTCATCCAGCATAATATGCATGAATTGGTCAAGAGTCACATGCGTGCTAGGGTGAAAGTGGATGCTCTGTGAAAGTAGACATAATAAAATCTTTTGATACTGTTAATTGGGGATTTCTCATGGACAATCAACAAAAAAAATAAACTTTCTTAGTCAATTTAGAAAGTGGGTATATCTATGCATCACAACTACTTCCTTTGTCATCAATCTCAATGGATTACTCAGACAATTTTCAAGCTACTAGGGGTTTTAGGCAGAGTGATCCTCTCTCTCCTTGTCTTTTTATTTTGGTGATGGAAGGATTCACATAAATGCTAAAGTCAGCAATTGTGGGCTCATATTTCGAATACTTTCCCAAATGTGAACCCAACAAATCTTTTCTTTGGCATTTGTTGATGATCTCTTCATCCTTTTAAGTACAAATGAAGACTCTGTCAAGATAGTTAAGGAATCTCTGGATTAGTTTGAAGTGCTATCTGGTCTAAAGCCAAACTTGCAAAAATGTGAAGTCCATGTTACTTGAGTAACAAACTCAAGGAAAAAAGCCATCTCTAAATTTCTAGGGATGCCAATTGGTTCTCTTCCTGTTAGATACCTAGATGTGTCTTTTATCACTAGAAATTGTCCTATAAGGATTGTGGACTCTTATTGGATAAACTATCCAGTAGGACAAACAGTTGGTATACTTCTAAACTCTTATATGGGGTTAGGCTTCAACTTGTAAACTGTGTTTTGATTGCAATCTATAGGTATTGGACTGCTGCTTTCTTTATACCCAGAAAGGTGGTCAGAGAGATTGAAAAAATACTAAAAACTTTCCTGTGAGGTGGTCCCAGGAAGGCCAAAATTAAATGAAGAACTTACACTCGAAGAGGCAGGTGGTTTAGGAATTCCTGATCTCCCTACCACAAACAATTCTTACATCATGAAGAATATCTGGGACATGTCAGAAAAAAGTAAGTATTTGTGTGAAATGGATGCATTCAGTAAGTCTTGGCGCTGGAAGAAACTCTTGAATGTTCGTGATCTTTTTGAGCACTGTGTGTTTAAAGGTATTGGCAATGGTAATAACACTTCTTTCTGGGCTGATCCCTGGCATCCCTGGGGCAACCTTTCTTCCCGTCACCCTGAGCTCAAAAGAAAAATCAACTTTCCGTCTCATGCTAGAGTCTCCATGGTTTTACAAGGTTCCTGTTGGAACATACCTTATGGTAGATGCTGAGATAGACAGGTTCTGACATTTAGCCAAGAATGTAGAGGCATTGGCTTAGGTAATGGGGAAGATGTCTGCAAATGGAAGCCAGACAAACCCTTCTCAACTAAAAGTGCTATCAAGGCCCTCAGACCTTACGCCCCTTCCCCGGGTTGGGTTAAGGTTATTTGGTGCATTCACTCTCTTCCACGATTTTCGGCATCCTTTGGCTTGCATGTTGGGAGAGGATGAATACACAGGACAAACTCCTGCAGTGGGGCTCATTTCTTCAAATTTATGTCTTTTGTGTGAAAGGTCGGTGGAAAACCATGATCACTTGTTTTTCAGTTGTCCCTATTCAGATAAGGTTTGACGTTCCATTCTCTTGTGTTGTTTGCTTACCCCACCTTGTTGGATTGGGACACTACTCTTGCTTGGTTGGAAACTAACCAAAACTGGAAATCCAAATTCCACAAACACCTCGTTACTTTCTGTTTCTCTGTGACGGTTTATTTCATTTGGTATGAAAGAAACAGGAGGTTTTTCCATAAAATTAAAAGAAATGAAAACACGGTGGTGATTGAAAACTTGGAGAGTGTTAGACACGCAACCCACTCTTGGAAGGTCTATAAAAAGTCTAAAACAAATTGGGATTTGGTACTGGAAATGGGAATTTCCCATAACATACTAGCTTGATTTTTCTCTTCTCCATGGATGAAATTGTTTTTATTTTGCATTTGTTTTACGTCATGTCCCCGCCTTATATATCTGAAGACTGTTGGATTCACTCAAACCGAAACTGCTCTCATCATTCATCCATCAGGTGCAATCCTTCTATGCTCTCCTCTTGTTTATTCACCTCTGTTTATTCTGTGGTTCTTCTTGCGTTTCTTTTGTATGGTGCAGATTGCTTGGTTTCTTGCTTATACAGGATGGACATGAGAGGGCTCATACCTCAGATTGTAGTATGCATATGCAGAATTCAAGAAATACAAATGGAACGGGACGGACAACAAATGACGCGATTTCGAAGTTGGTGTTGATAAACGTGAGATGCAAAGCAAAGGATGCAGAACCCAAGGAAAATATGAAGAACAAATGCAATATGGAATACAAAATGAAAGATGAAATCATTGCTGCCAAGCTCCCTGCAGCTGTTATGAAAATGATAATGGGTTTGAAGACAAAACGAAGAAAAGGGGGAACACCTGTAATCCCAAATTTTTTGAAACCATCGACCTTGCTTTAGTGAGCAAGATACCCAATAGTTTTATGTACTAGCATAGCATATTTGTAATTGAAATGTGGTCATACCGGACCACTTTTTGTTAAAGGTTGGCATTAGATTAGCTCATATTTTGTAAGCCTCCTTGAAAACTTTGTTTCGACTACTCAGCTTAGTCGAATGCACCTTGTATAGTTGCCTTTCTAGCCAATATATAAAATTTTAATTTACCAAAAAAATGGATGCATTCAGTCATTTCGAAAGGTAAATCAATATGGGAAGTCCAACCCAAACAATTGGACTCTTGAATGTAGAAAAAACACTTTGGATGAGGAACTAATACTCCTAATTCATTAAGAAGTCCATAGGAAATGGCAGATCTATTTCTTTTTGGAATGATCCATGGCACCTATGAGGCCCTCTTGCTACAAAATTTCCAGAATTGGAAAAGAAGTTAATAATAGGGTTGGAGGGCAAAGTTGCTGAAGTGATTGAAGGCAACCAATGGAAGCTCCTTGGGGATGGGACTCTTAAGTCATTGACTTCAATAATGCCTGCCACAACATACAACTAAATCTAGGGGAAGGCATCAAGGTTTGGCTCCCTAAACATTTCCATCTAAAGTGTTGTTGTGGCAAAAAAAGGGAGTTATACAAGTGTAAATTGGGCTAAGATTGTCTTGTGCAAATATCATTTTCCAAGATTTGTAGCCATACTATAGGTTACACGTTGGAAGAGGATGAATACACAAGACAAATTGGCTAGAATGGGTATTATTGATATTAATTATTGTGTTATATGTGACAGGTCCATAGAAGATCATTACCACCTGTTCCTTCAATATTGTTTTTAAAAAAGTGTTTTGAAGTTTGTACTTCAATAAACACTATCAATAACGCTTCTTCAGTTGGGATGCCATACTTGATTGGATGCAGAGAAGACCATGGAAATTAATATTTCAAAAGGAATTGATTTACTTTGCTTTAGCAGCTACCTTCTACATAATTTGGAGGCAAAAGACCCTCATAATCTGTCAGAAGATAGGGAAGGATTGACATAGCACAACAAAGGAGATCACACAGAACACAAGATCCTTTGCAGCTTCTTGGAGAGGCATAAAAAAGAACAGAACAAACTGCAAAATTGCTCTAAGCTTAGGGTTGCCTTTGAAGATCTTCAACTAAAGGATTTACTTTGGTTACATGCCTTTTTTTTTTTTGCTTTCTTTATTTTGGAGTTAGCGATTATAATTTTTGAGGTTACAAGTTCGCCTTGGCTAGGATTTGCCTTAATACTAGCATAACTCCCTGACTTGATGACCTTTTTGCATTTCCTGTGACTCCACTTCATTTTGTTGCCATTTACAGTCTCTCCTCTAGATTGATATATTAGACTAGGGATACCTTTTTACTTCTATTTTACTCTGAGCAGTAGTCTCCTAATATTGTGTATATGAAATTTGACTTAAAAAAAGGTAAGACGACATAAGGTCACCTTGTCTCAAACCCATGGAAGATCTGATCTGCCTACGAAAGGACCATGAATTTAATAACACCAGTCCATTTTGGACTTAAGTATGATCCACGAAGAGATTCACTGGAAGGCAAACAGTTAAAAAAGGTTTTGGCTTTAGTTGTACTTGAAAAATATAAAGAATGGAAAGGTATAATGAGTTATTAGGGTTCGCAAGATGTTGCTAGTGTCAGATACCACTCCCATGTTTGCTCGACTGACATGATATGGACTCAAGGTATTCCATGTAATTTGTTAAAAGTGCATGGTGCACCACATGGAGATGATTGAGATTGCTGATTTTATTAGAGCTTGTGAAACTTGTGTCCCATATTCTAATGCTTTTTATCAAGTTACTCCTTTAGCATTTAATGTGTATTGTCAGTAATCTAAGGAGCCTGCTAAGTGATCACAGTGATTTTGGATGGTAAAGCTTGAAGTTTGTTTAGACACCCTCTCGTTTCTGTCAAGTTGATGTGATTGGCATGTGAAGTTCAAATTTTTTCACTTTTCTCGCAAAATGGAGCTTGTTCTATTGATTTAGTTCTCTCTCGTTTTTTTTTCCGGTTTTCTTCCTCAAAAGATTTTTATTTTTTACTTCTATAAATATTATTGACTTGCTAGTGACGAAGCTATTGCTGCATTCTTGGAAGCCTCTGGGGAGTGTATGGTGGAGCTCTCACTGAATCATGTAACTTTGGTATGAATTTTTTATGACCAAATTCCTCACAATAGTCCTAAACGATCATGCTTACTTGCATATTGCCTCCAATATTTCCCTCTCTGGTTTTCTATTTCTTTTTATTAGAACAAGACATTTATGCTTCAGGGTGCTTCGGCCATGTGCCATATCACAGTCTGTAACCTTATCTTTCTTCAATGTGTGTCTCTATTTTCTTGATGTGCCCCTTCTTTTGGAATAGTCACTTGCAAACTTGTGAGCCATTGGCAGAAATATAATTATTTGCAATATTTCCCTCTCTGGTTTTCTATTTCTTTTTTATTAGAATAAGACATTTATGCTTCAGGCTGCTTCGGCCATGTGCCATATCACAGACTGTAACCTTATCTTTCTTCATTGTGTGTCTCTATTTTCTTGATGTGCCCCTTCTTTTGGAATTGCAATCTTGTGAGCCATAGACAGAAATATAATTGTTGTTGTTGTTGTCGTCGTCGTCCAATCTATCTACTCGAAGATAGATTGGACAGAAATATTATTGTTATAGAGAAAGTGTGTGTGGGCACGTGTGTCTATGCATGTACGTATGTACATGTATGTATTTGCGTATGCTGATGGTAATGGAGAGATGTCTATTCAAGATGATTAAGAATTAAATCCGATGATACTCCTGTGGAGGATGGACAGTCACTAAAGCATGACACAAGCTAATGTCTGAACTTGACTAAAATTCATGTTTTACCTATCTGTCCTTTTTATCATTTGAAACTTATGCAGCAATTGAGACCTCATCATACTTGGTATATAACACAGAGTCAAATAAAAGGGGGATCATGCTCTTATTCATTTCATTGTTCTCCTTTTCCTGCTTCTGTTGTTTATTCTTTCACTCCTTGTACAATCCGGTAAACTTTCTAGAAATTCAACCATTTCCTCAGAATATAGGATTTTAATTGGGACTAGTGGTAAAGGTCATTGTACTTCTTGGTATCGACCAGGACTCGAATCCTATCTCCTCCCTCGTGTGTGTGTGGTAATCTTTTTATAGGGAAAAAAACCATTTCCTCAGAATATCTGATAACAGCACAATGCTTAGGAGCTTTCCTTGTTTACAGTATAGGTTCCTACTAAACATCAGAAACTAAAAAAGAGTTTCGTCGCATCGTACCATCTTGCTCAGATTTTCGACCCACGCACTCCTTTTCTGAGTTGGTTCACTAGGCACTAGATATCGGTGTTGAAAAATATTGGTCTATCTTTTTCAGATGAATCCTTATTTAAATTCTCATTCATATGATGATGATAAACTTTATTTCACCACCTTTAAGATAGTAATCTAGACTAGCGACTCGGAGATAAATTGTTTTAGTCTCATTAACCAATTTTTCCAGTCATTGTTCCATAATTCAAGGGTTTCTTAGTACTTAATTCCGAGTCAATTATTTCTTTGGATTGTTAATCCGTTGTACGAATTATTCGTACAGGGTCCGAATCCCTCTTTTTCCTCTTCCATTGATGACTCGTTTTTTAAAGAATTATCCAAATTATTATTGTTCTTAGTTAAACATAAAAAAAATCCTCAAAAAATGGAAAACAAAAACACCTTTTATTCTTCACGCCAAGGATTACGTCCGGGATCATTAGATAGGAACCCAAAGATGTCAGCCTTCTGACTTCAGGGGTCATCTCACCTTGTTTTGAAGCTGCAACATCCTGAACTTAGGAAAATCACCGATTTCGGTAGACTGTTCCACCCTAATTCTATTTCCATTACCTCCCATGGCATCTTGTTCCATTTGCAGTGTTTCTGGTAGCATCCCAAAGTACGTTGCATTAAGAACAATTTGATGAGTAGTTGTAAATTTGTATCAGATTTGTCAGTACAAGTCTTAGATCCTGTAACCTTCCTATTTACCTGCTACGTTATTGGAGACAGATACTTTATAAAGAAAAAAGTTAGGTTTACACAGGTATGAGCATAAGCATACAAGCAATGCAGAAGAGGCTGTTCTTTTTTGCTTGAAAAAGCTGTTTGTAGCTTATTCTATGCCTGTAGTAGTTTTAAGCAGTTATCCTTAGTTTTGCTTGGGGAAAAGTTTGGAGCAAAGTTAACTGCTAATAGAGACTAGGAAGGGGCAGTT
This sequence comes from Eustoma russellianum, assembly GCA_036186865.1. Taxonomy (NCBI): domain Eukaryota; kingdom Viridiplantae; phylum Streptophyta; class Magnoliopsida; order Gentianales; family Gentianaceae; genus Eustoma; species Eustoma russellianum. The sequence goes on from AP025052.1 coordinate 3,436,034, forward strand.
GTTGAGGCCTGGAATATAAGAAACCTGCTTTGCCTTTTGTATCCTCCCCTAGAGTTTTTAAACGCCTCCATACTAAAATATTTTTTGATTTGGATGGGTCCTGTGGCGAACTGAAAAATCAGTTTTTTTTTTCTTTTCTAACTTCATGGGATCTTTCAGTAGCATAAAGCTAGCTCATTCTCTTTCTCCAACCTACCTTCATATAGTCATCGAAATTGGAATACAAACCATAGGAACGTCAACAAAGGTTTGTTTCCACAGCTTCCCTCCCAGCCTGATATGGAGTTGCTGGGACACGCCTTATCTCTCCAGTTTTCCTTTAAAACTGGAATGATGTTTTGCTTGGTTGCCTTATATCGGTTTGCATAGCGGGATACTCTGTTTTGTACATTCTCTATATGTTCTGATTGGCCTAGTTTAGTCCTCGAACATCTCTGCTACTATATGACAGTTTTTGTATAGGTTGACATTAGTTTATAAGGGATATTGTGAGCCACCTCTTGATGTCCTCATATTTAGTAGCAATCTCTCGCTGAAAACTCCATTGTATATAGGTTTTCTATCTATAAAGTTTTTAATTACAAAAAAAAAAAGAAAAAAGAAATTGGAATACAAACATCACTGTCCTTGTCATTTTTTACTCCTCTTCAAATCAAGCTTTTCCTGAATCTTTTGTATTGTGATTTAACCCATAATTTCCAAATGTAGCATGAACCACAAACCTCTATATTATGAATTGGAATTCCGACTAACATTGTGGATTTCACTTTGTTTCACTTTCTTTCTTAAAGTATTTAGCTTTTTCATGACAATTAATAGGTTGGCCCATGCACTGCCATTTCACTTTCAAAATGCTGTCGTAAGTTGCTGAGCTTGGATCTGTCCTGGTGTCGCAAGATAACAAATGAAGCTTTAGGAACGATAGTTGACAGTTGCTCGATGCTGAAGCAGGTTAAACTCTTTGGCTGTACACAGGTATCTATGTGTAGTTGCTGAAATTCTTCTCTTTCCTTATCTGAAAAAGATGTTATCTCCATAGTGGAACTGCATACCACAGGTTTACTCTAAAATTTCTAGCACGGCATGCGTAAATGTGATGCTTGTGCCCGTACATAGAGTATCTTATGGGATAAGTCGTCAAATATTTGGAGTCTTATTTCTTATCTTTTTTCCAAGTGAGGTACTAGTTAGCATTCTTTATGTGCTGAAAGTAATTCAGTATTTCTTTTTTTTTTTCTTTTGTTGTCTTTGCAGATTACAGGTGTTTTTCTGAATGGCCATTCAAACTCACTGGTGCAGATAATAGGACTGAGCTTAACTCCAATGTTGGAAGATACAAATGTGCCTGAGCCTCATGGTTTGCATTTGCATTATGGGCCACTGACACCTTTATCTTGTTTCTGAGGTTGGTTTCCTGTAAATGTATTTGTTCTATCTTCTACTATACTTCCATTTTGGGGTGTTTGGTGTCCATTTGATTGTTCTTGGATACTTTTCCCTTGTATCATTACTTAGCAGCAGTGAGAAATCTCGTGCAGTTCAAAACGCAAGGGCAGTAGTTGTTGCTCACCTTCTTTTGTGGATCTTTGTGGTTGTCTGGAGCATTGCAGCTTATAACGCTTGACGAAATGGACATCTCAGACCAGCTATTGGAATGGTTAATCTCTTGCCTATTCAAAGCAAATAAATTTTTGGATATCTGCTATAATTGTTAAGAGTAGCTACATACATACAACTGAAGAACTCTCATAATCGAGTATCAAATAAAGGGCAAGGTATACAAAGGCCAACACCATAGATTGCCTTGGCCTTGACGTTCCTTGCCCATCATCAGATGACATGCACCAATGGGATTAGCCTACCAATGACTTGCGTGAAAGTGGAGTAGGTTCAGAGTGTTATAGACTTACAGTACAAGAAATAGTTGTGAAATGAAGTGTTCATTAGGATTCAAAGTTCATCGTATACACAATATCATGGTTCTTTTCTTGGTTCTCTGAGCCATTTTGATACCCTTAATTCTGTCCTTCTAAGTAGCTGCTGTGCATATTTTGTACCTAGTCTTTCCATGACTTAAAAAGTAATCGATTTAAGATATAGTTGAGGGCTGCTTTCATAAATTCTTGTTTAGTTCTTTCCGTGGCTTTTGAAGTCATTGGTTCTCTCTTATATAATGCTGATTGCTGAGTCTATGGTAGAGTTATCGTTTCGGTATCATCATTCCCTTGGTTTGAGTGGAAATGTTATTCATAACCTCCTAGGCCACAGATTTGGACTTTTGCAACTAGAGAATGTTATTCATAAAGTTAATGAAGGTGATTGATGTGGATTAATAAAGAGAAAAGAGGAGAGAGATTATGTATGTTGCTGGAAAAAGACATCATACCATCTCTCTTCCATGGAAGAAAGTCCAATAAAACACTTACTCTTTCCATTTCAAGGCACATTTTATCAAAAATTGTCTGTCAAGACCATAATTTTAAAGTATTTAACATAATTACTTGTTAAAATAGTAATCCACATCATTTAACAACCAAATTAGCATGAATTATACATCAAATGCTTTGATAATTTGATTTTAAATGGAGTAGATCAGATGTGACAATATTTTTCAAAAAAAAGTACTACTAGTGGCATTTCCATTTTCAAACACCCAAAGCAAAAAAAAAAAAAGGATACGCATGTGAGTATATATATGTTGTATATGTGTGTGTGTATATAAACATATTTGTACATTTTACTATATTTTTGTATGATTTTCTTTCTCTTTGATTGTTTTTATGCATATTATATACATGTAAAAAAGTAAAATATAAACAAAAGACACACAATTATATACGAATGAATATTAATGGAAATTACAGAATGATGATTTTAACATAAAAGTACAAAACATGCAGTTTGAGTTGCATTGATTAGGAACTCCCGTTTTTATGTCCCGGAGTGAGAAAAAGATCAACATATAGCTTTCTCATTTTCCGTCAATATAATATATATATATATATATATATATATATATATATATATAAAATAAAATAAAATAAAAGAAAACTACTCAATCTCTCTCTCTATATATCGTTTTTTCCCTTGTTCTAGTAGTCTTTATGTCCATTCTCGATAAAACTACAATAAAACTAGAAAAGGTAAATATAAAGACAAAAAAATAAAGAAGAATGATAAATATATACTTTTTTGTATAAATACACATTTTATTCTTTTGTTGAATATTAAAGAATAAATAATAAGATAAATTAGAAATTCTCCAGATCCCACGGCCATTTTTAGTACCGTTATCATAACTGCCCGACTCAAAACTTACTCGGCTAGTCTTCATTCGGAAGGATCTCTACACGTCTCCTAATTTGATCAGTCTTTCTACGAATTTGAGGGGCGAATTTTCATTTACTTTATGGGGTTTTCCTGCTGATCAAGATCTTGAAGTTTCTTGTTGAAATTTTTTTTGGGGGCTTATGGTTGTATTTTCTGAAAAGTTGAGTTCTTGCAGTGGACTAATATGAGGGATGGCTTTCAGGCTAACTAAAGGCCGAGTGAGGAAAGTGAGGAGGGAGATGCTAGGAGCAAGAATATTAGGCTGTCTGATTTCGTTGACGCCAATTTTGAGGATTCAAAAGAATTAGAAGTCCAAGAACAGGAGAGAGTTGAGAATTTGGAAAAGGGTTCTGGTGAACATGCTAAAAAGGAAGCTTCTTGCAATTGGGAATTGAAATCCTTTGAGGATAAAGGAAACGGTTTGGACGTAGGAGCGGAGGATAATGAGTTACCTGTATTGGGTGAAAGGAGGGTAGAAGTTAATGATAGTTATTGTGATGAGACTGAGTTGGAACTTGCAGAAATCCTCATGTCTAAAAAGGATATGGAAACTTGACACCCTGGGGGATTAGAATTGGAGGAATAAGCTACTGATCAACTCTTCAATCATGATGAATAAACTTTCTTATATGCTTCATCCCGATAGTTACAAGGGGATCCAAGAAAGAAGACACCAAGAAGTACTGCAAAAGCTACTGGAAAATGCTCATACATATGCTTGGGAAGAGGGACATAAGGGAATATCGTCCAGCCAGCAAGAACCTCCTCTGCCAGATGAAAATCAGTTAGGAAAGTTCCCTGGTCCGTTTTCTAGGGCTCTAAAGATTGTTAGAGAACGGAAAATGTGTCAGGATGAACTTATTAAATGGAAATCTTCTAAGAAAGTACGTAATGTTTCTTGATCCATTGTCCCATCATTGCTGGATTTTTGATTGAAGGCTCTGGCACAGAATTGTGATGCTATAGTTTTTCTCGAGTTTGTTCATGACATTGTAAGGCAGAAACTTGCAGACTTGA
>AP025052.1:3440390-3452634 GCA_036186865.1 Eustoma russellianum
TTGTATTTTACTTTTTAATGCTTCTTAGATTGTGTTGGTCATGTATCTTTCACGAAATAGTGGTAGAATGAAGACGAGTTCACGCTCCATTACGATCAATTTATGAGAGCGAAGTTCTTCCTCTGCATGGCCTTAGATTTCTTTGTCCAAAATATGGACAATTCAAAACTAGGAAAATTTCAAGTGCAACCAAATGAGAGTAATTCTTAACCGCTCTAAATTACATCAACAGGCAATTTGAACAGCTGTAACGAAGGTCTATATAAGCTACACCAATTCTATTGTTCAATCCTAGATTTTGAATTCTTAGAAGTAGAAAAAGGAGAAATTCCTAATATATTTTACAGCCTACAATCTGTATATATTAAAAAAAAACATTTCCTTCTGCATTGTCTTGAAATTGGTGGGAAGAAGCAGGAAGATGTTGGGGGTGTTAATTTGCTTCTATCATGCCCGTCTGCTGTTTATATGCAATCAACAGCGACCCTTTAACTTAGATCACTTGAGCATAAAGTGGTGCTTTCTTTCAAGATTTCATATTTGTTTAAACCTTTCCCCTAATTTTCATTTGTGTCTGATCTGTATAATTTGTTAATCACCACCTCATTTAAAATGGAGCATGCTTCTCACTCATGGGCAAGAATACTCTTCTCATTGTCCCACGACGTGCATGAGACCATGCATGATATGTGTATATGTATGTGTATAAGCCGTGCATACGTTCACACGTACATCAAAAGCCGTGATATTTGAGCAAAAGACTATTACGACAAGGAAGTTGTGAATCTATGTCTTGTGGTAAATAAATTGACTATTGTCATTTGGGTGGATTTTTCTTCAGCAGGTGCTTCAACTTGACTTCTGTGGACAATGTAGGCTTGATTACATAATCAACCATGTCTGAGGTCAGCATTCAGCGAATCTCTCTAGTCTTACCTTATTATCTTTGAAGGGTGCTTGTTGTTTATCTGATGATGGGCTAAAAGCACTTGCTAGCTCTAGTCCTGCGATGCGATCTGTAAATTTGAGTGAGTGCCCCCTTCTGACACATGCTGACATCAGCATCTTAGCAAATTCGTGGGGTGAACTTTGAAGGAGCTTTATATTGATGATTGCCAGAGAATAGATGCAGAGCTCATTCTTCCTGTCTTGAAGAACTGTGAACATTTGGAAATGTTATCTGTTGCTGAAAATATAATTATCTCTGTCCTATTTGTTCGTAAACTAGTTACCACACGTGGGGAAAAGCTAAAGGAGCTTAATTTTGCCAACTGTCAGTAAGTCTGTTTCCTTCTTGTTAAAACTAATAAATTCTGTTGCTCCATTAGCATCTAAAGTGATGTATCTTTGATAGGCACAGGGGTTTGATCCATGACTCTCTGGAACTTATTGGGAAAAGATGCACCAACTAACGTTCATTAAATATTTCAAAGCTTGAGAAGCTTACGGCTCTTAGATTGCAGTGCCTTGCTGATGGCTGTGGACATATTCTAACGCTCACACTCTGTTGTAACACCTTCAGGTTTGTAGCGCCCTCATTTTCTTTTTGTGTGTGTGTTTGTCTGTGAGTGAGATTCATTTTGTTGATGAGTCAAGAATTACATCTCTGGTTCTCTGCACATGGTGCAGATATTTTAACTATACCCTGTCTAGGATTAAAATAAATCTTGATTGCCAGAGCAGAGAATAGATGCAGAGCTCATTTTTCCTGCCTTGAAGATAATGAAGTTGCTTGTGTGGGTGTGTTTGTTCTATGGTTGGTTGTATCTTTTGTGGCTTTGTTCTTTCCGTTGGCTGAATCGTTTTGTTATTCTGTGGCTCTGTATTTTCTGTTGCTGGTTGTGTGTGTTTTAATGTCTGGAATGTGATAAATTTCGTTTGGTTTGTACTGAAATGGCTAGAGAAAGTGTTGGAATGGTGGCTTGGTTTTCTTACTTAATTGTGTCAGAAAAGGTTTAGAATTCGTGATAAAGTTTTTCTGAGTCCCTAGAATCAAAAACACTACTCTGATCCATATTTAGTTTGCGAATGAAACTCTTTTTCGTTGATTTGTTGATATACAATAAGTGCTATATATAGTGCTACAAACGTTAATTGTGATGGAAAATAAATACACAAAAAAATATAATAATTAGATTATTTAATTCTACTAATCAAATTCCTCGATAGCAGCTATAACTTCTATAATAAAAGAATTTCTTCATGGTAAGAAGTGTGGTTATTCTAATGGGACAATTGCGCAATATAATCATATGCTCATGTGGTATAAAACCATCCTTAAATATTTGCTCGGAGAGGGCCTGGCTTACTACATGTAAACTGCATTAATCCTTCCTCTTAATGGCTGTGTAGGATTATCAATTCATTGCATCTTATTTTTAGTCAGACAACAGATACCAGTAACCGCAATTGCTCTAACGTTATATGCAGATTCAAAGTTTCTCCAGGGAAACTACCTTGTCATATGAAAAAATTCAGTAACTCCAAAGAAACTACCTTGATAGTCACTGCTGATGGCTTATAAAGGAAAATTGGGGGCTTAAGCAACAGTCAGGCGTTTTCCAAGGAAAAGATCATTGTTTTCATTACATAAGGAAGTTGTTGCAGACATGATTAGCACTCTTGATCCTCCTCTATCTTCTACTAAGCCACAGGTACAACATCCTCAGTCCGCCGTGCGGTTTAAACAGATTTGAACCTCAAGACCAAAGCAAGAATCAACAGAAGAACAATAATCCCAGGGGAAGAACCGCCAACTCTGTGAATCCAGTTAGGATCGAAGCTGGTGAGAGCAGAATCCAGGTAACGCGATAGGGTGATAGCCATGATTAGAAGGAACATGAGTAAGGGCAAATAACAAGAGAAGCTGATGGGCTCCTCATCAAGCTCGGGTTCAATCACCTGTCTCCTGTCAACATATAGAGGTGAAAGTACAGCAAGAAGCGTCAAGCATATGGCCATAGCTCTCTGATCATAAGATGAAATTCTTTTACTCCTCCCTGAAGATGCTTGCTCCATTTTACGTTCTAGCAGCAGGAACTTAGAGTGCTTTGAATGAAAGGTTTGCCTTGAAGCATTTATGCTTCTTTTATTCTCCTTTTTCAGTTTTTTGTGTGTATGAAAGTGCATCTTTCTTTTTCTCTCTTTACACCAATGGTCAGGGGAACATATTCTTGAACTAGGACTGTCTACTTCATCATACGATGCCAGAGCAACATCAACAACAACACTATCATTACTCCATTGACTTAGAAGCTCCCGCCTATAGCAGGGTATGAGGGTTGGATGTACGTAAACATATTCATGCGTTAGAAACATACATAGATTGTTTCTCGATGACCTATAATGAAAATTGCGTCAAGCTGTGTCGATGAAATGTTACTTTACAATATAAGAAGCGCAGCCAATTTAGTGAGTCATTTTGCTTTATTCCATCATATTCCAAAGTCAAGAAAGAGTGTGTCCTTGATTACACTAAAAATGGAAAGAATATGATGCCGGAGCGAATGTATTATTTGTGTGAAATTTTGAAAAAGTGTGACATTTTATCTAAAAGTATCTCAACATATGGAAGTGAATGCAATGATTAAAAAAATGTGACGGAAGGGTTGACCCCTACGGCAGAATATTTGTAGAGTAGAAGATTAAATTCTTATAGAAATTAGTTAATCAGAATCAATGACTTTAAGATTGTGTAAATGTCACTCATGGCATCCGATTATTCACATTCTTCTCGCTAGAATTCCATTCAGTGATATCTAGTTAAAGGTTTACAATATTAAGTGGAAAATTACACATGAAAAAGGTTTTTTCCTCCCATGCAAAAGTATTTCTTGCTTCGAAGCAAGGGGGGAAAAAGAGTGATCATAAATATTTTATTTATAAGTTGGTAAATGATGAAAGTAATTTTCTAAATTGCGGGTGTTTCAAATTGTAAGTAATTTTTCCTTTCAAAACTTATATTATAGATTGTACAAACGGCATCCTTGGAATGATAAAAAAAATATTTAAACATAAAAAAGAATCATATTCGTATCGAGTAAAAATAGTGGAAGATTCTGCAAGTCTCTTCCACCTTTATTAAAGACATGGTCCAAGGGATTGCAAATGGGCAAAGGAGGTGTGGACAGGATTGGTGGGGCGGGACAGAGAGAAGGTCTTCTTCGATTGTCTCTCCGTCAAGGAATGGGTGGATACCAATATTCAGAGATGTTCTTCTCACGCGAGGGAGAACATTGGGTGGGCTTATGTGTTCAGGGAGGCAGCCTTTCGTATATGGCGGAGTCGAAATGAAGCAGTTCATTGTCAGGACTATAAAAGAACTCCGCCATGGCTTTTTGCAGCAGAGGTTTTGAAACAAACTAGATTAACATGTACTGCTATAGGGTTAGATGTTAACATTTTGGGATGTATATAGCATGTTTGTAGGGCTTTGTCACGTAGCTAATACTTTTGTATGATGTAAATTCTGACCGTTATAATGAAATCGATCCTCCTTTTGGGAAAAAAAAAAGACATGGTCCAAGACGCAGCAAGGGTCTGAGGTCAATTCAAATATTTTATGTATGGTTATGACTATTTTAATATCGAAAACTTTCAATTTACATTTAATAAATTACTTCACTAACACACTAGCACAATATTCCTATTATTGTGTTATTTATGCAGGTACATATAGAGAGCTGAAGGTCTCACTGGAACCAAACTCTCTATCTTTTGAGATTGAGATATTGTTTGCCTTGTTATCACTCTCCTCAGACCCTAGCGATAGCTTTTGCTATCGTTAGAATATACTGGATATGTTGTTGCTGTTGTTGTTACTGCATCATAACAGTAATAATATGTATTACCATTCTTTGCACACAAAAAATTTAATGAAAAAAGAAAATGCTATGCATACTTTCATGGTCTTACATGAAGTGCCATGATCAGATAGATAGAAGAAGGGTTGGAAGATGTCCTTCTGTGTTGATTTCTCAGTATACAAGCAAGGATCCATAAGGATTAAAAACGTAGCTAAAACCAGGAACCACATTGTCTTCATTTCAAATAAATGTCAGATGGGTATCCAAGAATTAACAGAAGCAAGTTGTCAAGAAACAAGGGCATAAAACCAATTTGTAGGTATGATTTGAGGATAAAATTTGAAGCTGATACTTCACTGATCTTTCGCAGGGTTTGCATCAAGTTTGTATACAAACTGGCCTTTAAGGATGCACAAGAGACCTTATAAGTACTTACTGATTTCAAGGAGATGGGCTCTCTTTTAACTTGTTACCAATGATCCTTTTCATCCATTTCTTCTGAGATGTGGTAAGAGGTGATCCGGTAGCATGAGGCGAAAGCTGTGGAGGTACTCCTGCTGGAGGAAGTTCAGCTGGCAGTGCAGAAGCCGTGCTGGTGAAGGCATTTAAGACGAGAAAAGCTAGTATTGGTGAAAAGTCTAGTGTTCCTCCAAGTGGTGGAATAAGCCCACGAAATATGTTCAGATATGGATCACATAGAGTGCTGGGAAAAAGTCAAACAGAGAAAGAGAAGTGTCATGAATTGTGTACTGTAACCAAAACAATAACATCCAAAGAGGCATCCAAAAAGAATAGCTCAGGTTTCCAATTATCAGTGAACCCCTGATCTTTACTATGCTTAGAATGCAGCAGTATGCAGGATCTCAAGGTTTTCCAAAGAGGCTTGTCCAAGTTCCAACATAATATTCACAATAATTTGAAGCCTAAGATTAGACTTCATTCTGCAAGCAAACAAAAAAAATAACCTAATGAAGAAAAAAAGTTAAATTCAAAATTGCTGCAAGCATCAACAAGAAAAAAGAGACAGAAGTAGGTTAAACTCAGTGAAGCCCTGATCTTTGGTATACTTAGAATGCAGCAGTATGCAGTATCTCAAGGTTTTCCAAAGAGGCATCTCCCAACATAATATTAACAATAATTTGAAGCCTCAGATAAGACTTCATTCTGCATGCAAACATAAACGCAACCTACTAATGGGAAAAAAAAGAAAGTTAAACTCAAAATTGCTGCAAGCATCAACAAGGAAAAAGTTTGCAAGCCTGATGTGTCAGTGTCACACGACATTCGTCTTGGTACATTTTCTTTTTCCTGCTGGTGAGAGGTTGAAAACAGATAAATTAAATGCCGTTTCAGGTATGATCAACTGATAAATAATACGAAGGTTCCCTCTTTTACATCCCATCTATACTGTACGCTATGGTTCATGCCCTCGCAAGCTCGTTTTAGTGTAAGATTCCATGGATTTCTGAAATGGCAATAGAAGAGGCATGAAGGCATATAGTAAAGTCTATAATAATTGTATTAGTTCTACCAGCTCGATCAAGAATTGATACTGTAAATAGATGACAAGAAGTTTACTTCCATGACGCACCTAAGGGGGCTAATAATAGCCGGAGGAGCATTAGGAAACCATGTCAACACAAGCCGAACAACCAACAACGTGTTATAGAGGTTTAGAAAGTTGAGAATTCCATTTGTAACCACAACTCCAGCAACTGAATCACCGGGTATGATGGCTGCAAAACTATGACTTGGCCTGGTAGCTGGAGTACCACGATCACGGCAAGAAATCTGTAGGTATCATTGAATCTCGCAAGAATCACTCAACTAGCAAGTAAAATCCCTCATTAGTCGTTCCACTTCCTAGAGTAACATCTCTCTCAACTGAAGATTGAAGTGTATGTTGCTTGGAAGTGCCAAACAGCATAAAATTACATAAACACTAAAAGCAAAGAATTTTATTTGTTTAGTCACATATTTCAAAAAAGAGAATCTGTTGCCCCATCAGTGTAGACACTAATCAAAACCATAATTCTGTCTAATTTAGCTAAGGTCTCAAAAATCAGAGTCATCTTCAAGCTTTCTGAACTCAAATTATGATAAGTAGCTCTTCTGACAGATAAATACTTTTCACTCGGTGTACACCAGATTATGACACTAGCTGAGTTCACACGACTAGATATCTAGCGAGAGGGCGAGTAGGCACTCTACAATAAAGCTTTGAAATCAGGCAGGATGCGCTCTTTCAGAAAGATTTAGTCTTTCCATCAAATAAAATGACAAAGTAGCTTTGATAAACTAGATTCTGACAGAAAGATTACCCTTTTCATCAAATAATATGAGAAAGTAGCTTTGATAAACTAGATTCTGACAGATATGCTCACCGAGTTGAAGAGTAACTAGATAAATCAACTTGACAAGAAAATTAAAGCTGCCCACATTAATTCTCACCACATTAGCGCAGAATCTCTACTAAAAATATAAAGCTTGAATCTTTCCATAGCAGGCGCTTTAAAGAAAAACCGGTTCCACATTTTTTTTCAACCCTCATAAGGAAAAAAGTCAGTTTCTACCAGGTGGGTTCAAGAGCATTTTGCTATATTAGGCACCATATAAAACTCCAGCCTACTGAAACCAAAAGGAAGCAAAATGAAGAATCACGGGGACTACCTGGAAATTTTGGAGATGGGTAGAGAAAGAGAGCAGCTTGCTGAGCAGGGGATTTTGAGAAGCCAAAACATGAAGCAGGGCAGAACATTTGTCAGCAGTGGATAAAATGGAGTTGTGCAGCTGCGCAACTACCTCGGAAGCTGTTGTTCTTAGTAATTGTAACTGAGGCTTGAATTTCGATGGCTGTTTGAAAAAGGGTGATTGAGTGAATTCTGGCACTATTATTAGACAGTTTGATGAAGATTTTTTAGATGAATGGCCTTGTTCTTCGGACAGCATTTTGGATTCTTTTCTGTTTACCGGAAATTTTGACAAAAGAAGAAGAAAGAAAGAGCTTGATCTACTTATTCATCGAGGGTGAGAGACCAAAGAAGATAAGCCACGGAAAGGCTACTTTGATTCTGACAGAAAACGTTGGGTTTGGAGTAGATGAGTCATTTCTTTTCTTTTATAATTGTAAAGCAACATCGTTTTTAAACGACAAAGCGAAATCAGATAAAATATCTGAACAGATACTGAAATTAGACGATAGCATATGAACCTTTTATAACCACGATTTAAATCAAATATAGATTTTCGCTCAACTTTTTTTTCCTCATGATTTTCCATCAAATGAAAGAATAATATTTCCTTCGCCTTAATACTAAAGAACATATTACATAACTGTAAATGAGTACCATGTGAATATTACCCTTCTTACCTATGCCGGAGTATATAAGGTCGAATGTATGCAATCATACTCATGTGTTAGAAACACACAAAGTTTGTTTCTCGATGATCCATAATGAAAAGTACGTCAAGTTATACCGATCAACTGCTACTTCACAATATAAGAAACGCATCCAATTTAGTAAGCCATTTTGCTTTATTCCATCATATTTCAGAGACAAGCAAAAGTGTGCCTTTGGCTTCATTAGAAATTATTAGAAATGGAAATGAAGGTTTTACCTTGATCTGACAGAAGTAAAAACAACTAGTCCAAATACGATGTCAAATAGAAAGAAAATGTCAAACGAGAGTGGAAATGAGTCATTACAAGGACCATAAATGTTTGATTGGTCTATTAAAAGAATAGAGAACATCAGAGAAACAAGATATCCTTAAGAGGGGCTAACAAACTGTGAAAATCACAAAACCATTAGGCATCCAATAATCAGGTTGTCACCTCCTAGACCGTGCTATCAGAATACAAACTCAGATCCTTCTAATAATTGGACATGCTCCACACTCCAAAGTTTAGTTGCTACAATCATTTTTACCAGCTGAACTAACCACGGTTCGTATCACGGACTAGCCCGTGGCTAAACTGGCAACCAAAGTAGGCGAATCAATCTTTGATATGGAGTCTGGTGTGTGCCAAAAAGTTGACCCATCGGCGGCTCCATGCCTTTCCATCTTCTGCAATTCAGAGGTACAGGAAAGCAAGCATCTCAGCAGCTCCTCATGAGACTTGCTACATTTCTTCCAATTTCTTCTTTTGTTTGTTCACATACTGGAATATCACCAATATACATGCCAAAAAATGCCCCTGCAATTCAAAGCAGCAATGTCCCTTTAGCTCCCTCTCTTGCAAAAGAAACACAAATTACTTGACCCAAATACCAGCTTTATTGACTACAACTAGCTAAACTTCGGATGTTCTCTATATTTTTTGGTTTTCCAGGAGTATCCCCACCCGAACACCCAAACAGTAGAGACTAATCTTCCCAAAGTACTAAGGGCGAAAATTGGTAGACCTCCCCCAACGGAATTTGCTCTATTTACAAGGGTCTTGGTTACGATCGCTAAGCCTCTGGTATCAACAGTAATTTTATTGTGGTCATGGAGCAACTAGTGGCCCAATAAAATGATGACAAATAAGCTTTATTTACATGCAAGCAAGGGGTGATTGGCCAAAACAAGGGCCCACAAATATTCTACACATTTCATTGGTCATGGATCAACTAATCATACTTACTCATTGGCCATTTTAAAATTTGTGCTGGTATCAAATAGGAGAAACTCAGACTGAACCTCAATCAAGCTCTCAAGTATATAGCTGGATAGACATCATTTGAACTTAAACCTCAACTTAGTACCACAAAAAATTTTCAAACTATTACATACATGTATGTATTTAAGGCTTTACAAACACTACATGGCTACAAACTCAATTAAGCTAATGGAGTTTCCAAGCCAAATTCTTCAATGATAAACAACTCCGTTAGGACGTCTTATGAAGGTGCTAGATTGAGCTCAAAATGCTATCAATTTCATATTGTTACAACCCTTTTTAGTTAAATCATGTCACACCTAAACTTTAAGATGATATGGCATACAAACAGATAAATAAGCAAATAAGAGACTCACTACATAAATCCTTGCTCTGCACAACCCCAAGTTGATGGCCTTCAACTGCACAAAGAGACATAAAACTAAGCAGCATCCTTATTAAGTTCTTTATTTTTTCTTTGGTAGAAATCATAACTAGGAATTTATTGGACCTACAGAAAATAACAAGCATTACTCACTTTCAGTAACTAAACATCCATCAGCTGTACGGCGGAAATTGATCGTAGTACCCTGACAAATTTAAGTTACACGTAAGAAGAATTACATTCTGTCAGACTAGAAGTACAGGATGATGAATAATGAAGACCAAATTCTTACCACATGTAAAGGAATATCCTGTGAGAAAATCGAATCAAATGCTTGTAGGCACGTGTAATCAGCGTCAGGATTTGACTGAGACAAAGAAACCTAACTGCATAAGTAAATGGCCCTGCATCGACAGTAAAAGGAATAAAGAAGAAGAAAAAAAATAATTACCTTCCTGAGCCGGATACGAAGAGATTTTTCAAAAGCACTGCAGAAAAAATACAAAATCAAAGGTTATTAACCCATTTCAATGTATACATGCATTAGCAATTTGTGAGGACCTAAGCTCAAATATAAATTCGAACTATGCATGGTGACAGCTCTAAAGAACAATTGCTTTAAGGAATCGATCAACCAAACGCGTATGCTACCTTTACTAAGACTAGAAATCTTTCAACCCAATTGCATCTTTGATTAAGGGACTGAGGGAAAAGCGTCAACAACTAGGATCTAAGGGCACACTTATCCTTCATTGGCACCGACTTTCTTCTTTTTATTTTCTCTTCTCTTAATTCTTTTTGTTATTCAATGATCCAATATTCCTTTAGTCCAATCAAAAAATTCTTTGAATTTCTATATACTAAACAGGTACAGAACTGATCTCCTGCAAGGACATAGTTCTCCATGGAGAGTTGCATGTAAACAGACATCCAGATATGAAAGATACAACAACTTACTCCCTGACGCTGTTGATTTTGATCCCATTGCAACTGACCACAAGCCTGACAGTCATATTAATGTCTTCCCTATGACAAAAGTATCAAAATGTCAACAAAGTCGGCAAAATGCTTCCAAAATCCCACCAAGCTACAAAAAACTGTTAATGTGTTTATCGTAATCCGTAAGTAACTTACAGAGTGGAATCAGCTAAGAAATAGCATACAAACAAATATGTGAACTAGCTACTCTCACACATTATTCAGAAGAAATGCATCAGTCAAATGAAATCTAACTCCAGGTTCCATATCCACAACTAAAAAACACAGAACAAGTACATGAATAAGCCACGTCAAATACATTCATTAAGACATATTTCACCAAACTTTGAAAACACACCCACTAAAAATTGAAAACTATTGATTTACAACCAAAATAAGAAAGTAAGTTGGAAACTAAAAACAAATCAATTCTCATATTCGTTAGCAACAATTCCTAGAAGCGAATTGCAGAGTGCCATTGCTCGACACCAGATTCATATCATCACAAAGAATATAAGACGTAACATGTAATCTTTTCTCAGATGAGCTTAATACCCTACTGAAAAGAAATGTGACATGATACTTACATAAAACAGTTAAACTAATGAATGTGATATAGAAAACCCAACTGGAAAGGAATGTGACACAATAGTTCTAACAATCAAATTAACGAAATGTGATTTCGTCATGATGTCCCCTGTGTACTTAGAGAAAATGAATAAAAAGACATACCAAAGGAAAATATGAAAGATAAAGTTTAATAATACACACAGAGAAAGGCACACATGTACACACATACAAACCTCAATTACCTGAGAAGGTCTCTATAAAAATCAGGGGACTTGTTTAGTTCATCAACTGGAGTAGAAGCATATTTTGGTCCCAGTTTCTCACAGACATCAAAAGGATGAACATCTGCACAGAGTATGAAGATGTTTACTTTGAGCTGGAATTCCTCAATCAGAAGAATCCTGTATACTTATGTTTCTTTAGAAACTACAAAATAATATTAAAAAGCTTCAATACCAATTAACTGACTTACAAAAACCAAAGGCATAGACCTTAAAGGACTTGATTCTAATTATCTTCATTGTTCTTGATCCAGTTCCAACCAGCACCTATGGTACAGCAAAAGCACTCTCAGTCAGTCGACGAATCCGAAGTAAGCTAAAACTACATATCAATACGGTAAAAACCTAGAAAAATAACCATTAACTCATTTAGTCCATATTTTTGGTGTATATAGATAAGAAAACAGTGAAATGACACGAATCAATGAATAGCTCGGCATGAAGCACCACAAGAGGGGCAAAAAAACCCTCAATTTCTAAACATTAGAAAATCCTTCTGGAAAAAGTGATGCTTCATACACATAACGTATGCAGTAGGCATATCCTCCCTTTTTCTCCCCCGCTCCTACTATTCCAGTAATCC
>AP025052.1:3452644-3490338 GCA_036186865.1 Eustoma russellianum
AAGTCAAAAGAAGGAAAGCATAGCGCTAAATTGGTTACACTTTCAATATAGTTCTCAAAACATTACCTCTGATGTAAAATTGAAATTGTTGTCTCTATCTATACCGTTATCCAATACAGTTGGGAACTCAATGCCAGTTCTAGGCTCTACTGCATGTCTATTCCAGTCTAAACATTGCAAAGGAAGATCGGCACATCCATGATGCTCCACTTCACAAAGCCTTTGGCTCAACAAGTTCTGAGTTTCAACAGCACCATTCTCTAGCGTAACACCAAGAGAATCTGGAGAACTGAGTACCATATATATATACATATCAAAAATGTCTTTAGACGAAAATTCAGACAAGAAGGCAAAGAATGAGATGGAGATGAAAATAAAAATACAATTTAGTTTGCATCTCTATGATAGTTGAATTGTTAGGTGTTGTCAGAAAAGGAATCCAGAAATAAGAAAGAACATACGCTTTGTCAAACGGTGGTATCAAGGCAGCAGCTAAAGAGAGTACTGGATACAATGGAAGCTGCTCTGCTTCTTTACAGAGTTGTTTTATTGTGAACATTGATATTTTGCCAAACGAGAAAGACGAGCTACCAGATCCCTGTCTATCTTGATGATTATGAAACGAACCTAAAAAATTGTGTCCACAAGAGATTGCTTGCTTTACTTGAGTACTACATTTACAGTTACTAGGATCCGAAGCAGGAGGATGTCTTGACACCTTGTGATCAATCTTGAAGTTCGATCCCCTGCCCAACCAAATGATTAGAGCACCAGCGAATTTCGAGACAGAATGTAAAACTTCTTGAAGTGCCAGACTCCCAGGAACACACAAGTATCTCGCATTATTGACAAATGACGCAAAATGGGAGAACAAGTGAACGCCAAAACCATGTGGTATAAGGGGATCCACAGAAAATATGCCAGAGGGTCTTTCAGGATCCATGAAGAAGAACCAGTTAGCCCTCGTGCTTAACTACTCAAGCTCAAACGGAGACGTCTTACAAAATCTCAATCTTCAAGTGACTGCACTGCTGGTAAATTAATCCTGCCAACTCCAATATCAGGACTGTAAAGTAGTTTTGGAAATAGCATCAAACATGCATTTATTAGTAAAACAAAAACTGGATGCACCAACGATCTCTGCATTCTACACATCAACCAATCCACAAAGAAATACAGAGTCCAGAGTAGTTGAAGAAGACTCATGTTTCTTATAACTATCCTGTATTTTATCCCAGAAGTGACATTTTGTTAACGTAAATTTATTATCAAAAGATTATCATGCTGGCCTTATTCTAATAGATTACAAAATTGCACCAGGGATCCAAACTCCATCTTGGCTCAATTTACTTGGCACCACCGCTGCACCCCCTTCCTCCAACACCCCCACTGGAGGGGCGCCTCGAGTGCAATCACCTGCCTATTCTTTTGTTACCCCTCAGATATGACCCAAGTACATTTTGTTCAAATATTTATGCTCCGAGCAAGAAAAGATACTACCATTTTCTTATCTACGGCGACAGTTAACACGGAAATGATTAACTCGTGCTTTCAATTCAACAAATTTGGCAAATTGATGAGAAGAACGTGTTGTAACGATGTAAATGGGATTCAAATATCAATTCTTAATAAAGACACCAAAATAAAGGGTCAAGATTACAGTGCTTAGATTCCCAAAGCAGAAGCTTACACAAATCACAGCTCTTCATGAAGACAAGTAATCTCCGGCCAAGAAACTGCCCAAAATGTTGACACAAAAATTACCCACCACTAACCAATCACAAGAAATCAGGAAAAAAAATTCATAACATACGCTTGATCACCATAACATGCAGGAAAAAATAGTCCAGAAATCAGATATAATGAAATCCAACTAAAGTTAGACGAGGAGGGAAAATAAATAAGAACCTGGAAAAATGATTTGTGGGCTCTTAAAGTTGACGCGGAAATAGCACAAAAGAGGAGGAAAAGAAACGAATATGCTTTGTGCTTGTGAGAGGAAAAATGTGAAAAAAGGAAGAAGAAAAGGAAACAGAAAGAAAAGTTCAAAACAAATTTTTCATTTTCTGGCAACTTAAGATTCTTTCTTTTGGATGGTTTTTTTTGGTAAAAAGGAATACAGGGAAGGTTAAAGAGAGGGGAAAATGAATGACCCAAACAGTGAAAGCGAGGCCCTATTGAAGATCCACTGTTGGTCGCCTCACGGAAGACGGGGGTCTTTCTTTCCTTGCCTGATGGCCTGACCTTGGTTGCAAAACGTGATATTGCGCATTCGATGGCCTATTCTTTCAAGTTTTAAAAACTCCGTGAAAAATATAAATTAGATCATTTAACGTTCTCTTATGTGAGAGATCTAAGACTTAATGTTCACATGGTGTTTGAGCCAAACTTGCTATGTCATAAAGAGTTGACGGTAAGGACTGAACATCTACTCTGCACTTGTTAAAATACAAACCGACAACTTTAAATACAATCTATCACCTGAGTGTCAGGTGAGTTACGCCTGATGAAATCGGGACTTCACCAAAGATCTGAGATGATCGGAAAGAGTAACGTCGTCAAGCCTCTGTTAGAGAAAGATAATGACTTCTTGGCCGACCTACGCAAAGAATACCGTTAGAGGACCCGGGGCGGGGACTATGGTCCCGGTTAAGGTCCTTCGACACTCAAGTCAGTTTTGGGCAATATTTAGGGTAATATATTTAAGTTTGAAGATTTGAGTGTTTTTGGTAAAAATCTGGTCCTCTCTCGTTTTTACGATGGAGAAGATGGTCAAAGAATGGTGAAATTATGTATTGATTTGGACTTGTCCCCCCTTTTCCTCCTTCCTTTGTTTTTATGTGTCTAGAACATCCAATGCATGATTTGGTTATTGAACTTGTAACACGTGTTGGCCAGCGATGGTGATGTGTGCTTCTGCATGTTAGACATATGGTGCCAACTATTTTAACCTTATGCTCTGTTTGACACCTGGCAAGAGTCTGATTATGTGTCTGGGCCGAGGCAGGCTTTCAGTAAATGTCTTGTTTTACTTGGCCGAACTTAATGTCTGAGTTGGCTAAGGATGGGTAAACTAGCCGAGCTAACAATCCGCGACTATTTGGTTAATGTGGTAGCTGAGACTTGCTGAGCAGGTTAATCAGGCCAAACTAAACCCTTTGCACGAATCTTGATCTGACTTCGGCCCCTGGCCGAGCTGACGTGGCCTCGGCCTCACGGTCTTGTCTGGAGACTTTTCGAAAAGAGCTGGGTTTGCCGAAGTGGACCGGTCTAAGGTTTGATGCTGAGGTGAAACTCGGGTGGGTTTGAGGCAGCCGAGCTTGACTTACGTTGACCGTCGCTGATTAACGTGGAAGCCTTTTGTCATATTCAGCAGCTTAGTTTTGGGCTCATCAACGCCCTAGGGCCTGACCTGACTTAATTAGTAGAAAATTGTTAGTTCCATATTAATGACTTGGCAAATTTGTTCACCTATTATAGATGCGTTGAACTCCCAACTCAGAAGTTTTTATTTGTGTCTATAAAATTTTATAAAAGATGTGAAATGAAAGAATATTTGACTAAGTTTTTAAACTAGTCTATGTTAACGACGTTCTATGTCACCTACGACGTTTTTGATAAAAGATCTTTATCATATGAAGATTTTTCCAATTTCTATTACAATTGTGCATTTTTTTATTGAAACTATATAATTTTTGGTCTTTTCCTAATAGTTTATCTTAGTATTTGTCTTCTTTAACTGAGCCACGAGTGAGTCAAGCCTAAACTGGTATTGTTGGTATTATCAAAACCCAACCAAACAATCTGTTGAACGTGATTCTTGACACACAAGGTTTTTTTTTATATAGAACTATGTCGTTATCGACAATTCACAGTTTATATACGTGTCACATCTGTTACATCTAGACTTCATTTCAACTTCGTCACAAAAATAACTCATTCTTTCATGAAAGTTACCTCATTAAATGTTTCACTTTTGTTGCAAGTTGACAACATATATATATAGACACACTAGAGGTAACATACTGAATTACTGCACTTTGATATAACTTGAAAGTTTAACTAAATATCTTCATATTTCGCCTCCATCTGATAACAGGATCCATCGCATCACTTTCACATGTGATTGCTTAATATTATTTAGACATTTAAACTAGATTAACACATTTGAAATTCTTCAATTAACTATTTGCTTATTTTTGTGCTCTCTTACTACAATTAACATAAGTGTACATATTTAGAAAGGTGGTTTTTTTATTACAACAGTTGCTCTAAATCAATATACTGATGTGATATAACGTTTACTCGTTAATCTTGATACAAATTTTCTGTGTTGTCGTCGTCACATTTTTGTTGTCTTTGGTTTTGACGTCTAAAAAAGAACACATAAACAGTGATTAAAGTATTATTGAGACCCAAATTTCTGGAGTAGATGCCACCTCTATGGCCAAGATGAAAACTCTCTGAGTGTCAGGTCTCACCATCCAAGGGTTTCCCAATTACTCCAGTTTGCGAATCTGCCACTCTTTAGCGTAATCAGATAATAGTATGTTATGTACTATAGAAATAGTTTAGTTGTCACGTTTTTTTGTCATATAGCGATCACCTATAGTTCATGGCTACAACTTGGCACCTTAATTGAAGTCGTTGCTTTCACCTAAAATGTTTGTAATTGGAACATCTAACCGAAGCTTGGACCAACTGATAAAGTTACTGTTTTGTAACTTTGAAGTCACGGGTTCGAGTCGCAGAAATAATTTCCCCTACAAAATGTAGGATAAAACTGCGTAGATTAGATTACAAAGCAATCCGGTCTTTTTTCAGACCTTACACAAATGCGAAAATCTATCCCTTTCGAGCTTATTTTAGAACGTCATATGAGGTAATATCGACTTTCTTTTGGACCAGACTTTTTCCTGGCGTGTATTTACTATTTTATAGGTCTTAACGATTTTGACATGTAATCTAAATGGTATTTTTGGAGAAGTTATGAAAATTGAGTTAGAGGAATGGGTAAGTGTTGAAAGAATCCATGCTATTTCATTATCATTTCATGTATTTCACTAAAGTTGACGATCACTAGAAACCTCTGTGTGTTTCTAATACATGAGTATGATTGTATACATCCGACTCTCTGTTATAAACGGAAGCCTCTTAGATAATGAGGTAATGTTGTTGTTGACGATCATTAGAAAGATGTACATCTTTTATGTACATCTTATGAGTTTATTCATCGACACCCGTATATTCCATTTGTCACATAACTAAAAACACTTTTTTTTCAAAAAAAAAAAGATATATCTATCAATCTATGTATTATAATCACGAATTATTTTAACACAAAGAACAAGACATATAGTATGAAACATAAAATTTTAATTAAAATAAATTCCAAACACTATGAAATGAACAACAATTTCAACGATAATTTTTAGAATCATTTTGCAGAGGATCTTTTAAAGTAGTATAGAAAATCCTGTGGAGTAGATAAGTTTGTATATGACTAAACAAATCAAGTTCCCTCTCTACAGATCAATGACTTGGCTGTGTTGTTAAACAGAAAATCACACAAGTGTATTTAAATTCTTTCTATAAGAAAGAATGCCAAATTGTGAAGCATAATCAAGCCAACAAGAAATTCTGAACCACTTTGTTGAACTGCCCTGCCTCTTCAAGTTGGGGAACATGTGATGCGTTCTTTATAACATGTAATTTTACCTTCTCCCCCAAAATCCTGCAACAGCCCATAAATAAATAATAAATAAACGAATTAATTTATCTGGGTTTTTTTTCCTTCTGTTAGTATTACTGTTATTATTATTACTTGTTACTATTATTATTATTAGAGGAGACATGTTTCATGCGTGTATTGTTATTATTGTGCAACAAAAAGCAGGGGGGGGGGATAGGGGAGGGGGAGAAGAAGGTGAGAGTAAAATTATTAAAAAGGTTTATATAATACATACTTCTCAAGTTCGAAGGCTTTATCCAATAGAAATATCTGGTCATTCTCACCCCAAACAATCAAGACTTCCTGCAGCCAAAATAGTTGAGAGTGCATCACAGACATTTCAGCAATTCAGTCTATAATATGATGTCTAGTTGTGGGATAATTCATAGAAATACACACACACACATATATAAATGCTGTTATTTTAACAACTTCATCATACTTGCTAGAAAACAAACTCTTGTTTATTAGTATAAGACCAAACTGTGTTATGACAGACCTAGTCCCCTTCTAGCCAATTTTACATTAAACATAATTTAATTAGTATTAAAACCGTATAATCTGCTTAATTGTTTAGTTGGAAAGCGGAATTGAATACAGATTGCCACTTCAAGCAACAATTAGAACGTTGTCAATGAATCAAATCTTAACTGGTTTGAATGAAAGGTTCTGCAATCAAAAAATTTTGTATCTAAACTTCTGTAAGTGTAATGTTCCTCTCACTTTATAGATATATTATATTAGACTAATAGTGGTTTATTTCTACTATATAGTGGTAAAGTGTTAATATATGTAATAAAGAAAGAAAGAGGTTGAATCTTCAAACCTCCTCATCATCATCCGTACCAGTATATCCCAACGACAACAGAAGTTATCATTAGGGTCTGGGGAGGGTAAGTGGTAGGCAGACAATACCTCGTCCCAAGGGATAGAGAGTCTGCTTCTAGTGAGACTCCCGGCTCTATATATACCTGCATAAATGACATAATAATAGAGATATGATGTGCTAGTGTGTTGGTGAGGAAATTCAGAAAATACAAAGAGGAGGCTTTCGATATTAAAATACACATAACGTGTATATGTACATGTAATACAAAACGACGGTAAAACATAAGCAAACAGTGCAAAGTT
Source organism: Eustoma russellianum (assembly GCA_036186865.1). Taxonomy (NCBI): domain Eukaryota; kingdom Viridiplantae; phylum Streptophyta; class Magnoliopsida; order Gentianales; family Gentianaceae; genus Eustoma; species Eustoma russellianum. The sequence goes on from AP025052.1 coordinate 3,459,507, forward strand.
AACCTAAAGCGTAGATAGTGTCTACGCCTATCTATGTCCCTATATATACTCTAAGGTGTCCCTATATATGACTTATACCTCGTTAACCTTAATCTTATGTCTCTATGAACTCCTATCATGGACCATGTCCTCAGAGAGGTGCAAATCTAGTAGGTCGTGTCTAATCTGCTCATCTCAAGTTAGTTTGGGCCTGCCTTTACTCATGTTCCCCTCTACAATGAGGCTTTCAATTGTTCTGACCGACGCCATTGTCTATCTCCGCTTGACATGCCCAAACCATCTCATCCTTCCCTCCTTTATCTTTATCTTCAAACCTAAAGCCTCATATTGTCCTGTCTATAGGTTTTTTAAGAAGAGGTAAAGAGATGGATGTGTTTCAGTGAAACAACCTTTCGTGATTGTCTTACTTATCGAATCCATAAGAGATTTCAATTCAAGCTACTAATAAGGTTCGAGATTGTCTTACTTACCGAATCCATAAGGGATTTTCAATTCAAGCTACTAATAAGGTTCGAACTCATACAATATAGATCGCTTAACTGGCTGCCACTATAACATCATGATACTTTTTACTAGATTATTGTTCTTGCAAACTTGATCTGTGTATCATGTATCAGTAGTAATGTTTATAAAATATTTAACATTAAAAAGGAAAATCATTTAATATGTTAATTAGAGTGTTCTTAGTTATCAAACATACCTGTTGAAGTGGACTAAAGAGTGCAGAATCATCCTTACCAAGACTCAATCCTTTTAAGAGCTCCATCTTCTCCTTTCTGTTATCCCCATATAGATTCTGCAGTGTATCATAACTGGTCGTTAGAAGACCTTTCTTGAATCACACCCAATGGCTTTGCACATAGAAAATCTACAAATATATATACACACATACACATAGTTGTATAAAGACATACACACGTGTGTACGGTTACTAATCAAAACAAATTACATCATCTATGTATAGTTGTCGAATAAAACAAAAAAGCTCGATTCTAGGTATGTAGCTTCAAAAAAAGTTGATGCTCGACATTTTTCTTTTCTCCCAGTATTTCCCTTTTCACATCAATAAATTAGTTTTGTGCAATATGCTTTGATAATTCATAACTTCAAATGGGTATAGTAAAGAAAAAGAAAGGAATTTCAATGTTAAATGGGAACTTATGAACGTGCATAATACAACTCTCTATTTTCATGGTATAGTATAGGGGTACAGATTTCCTAGACTTTTCATGTCTTATTCTCTAACCTCTTCTATAAGATCATCATACACCTTTGTATAAAAAATGCTATACACTTGAAATATAGAAGATGAGACATGGAGGGGTTTTGAGGATCCAAATCCAATAGTAGAGAATGTAGTATGTTATTAGCTTAATTTTAGTATAGAATCATAAGTTATTGAATCTCATAGGTCATGAAACAATTCAATGGGATAACATGGAAGGACATGACTTAACCCTCCACTTCAATCACAAGTGACCTTTCAGCATGGTTCTATTGTCAATGGATTTATTGTACCAGATTTAAAAACTATACAATTCTTTTAGAATGCGGGCTTTAAAGCAATTGGTAAAGTTGTTGGCTTGTGATTTTGAAGTAACGGGTTCGAGCTGTAGAAATGGCCCTTCCCTAGATTTTGTGCGAACGCAGAGCCTAGTGTACCGAAAACGTCTTTATAATTTCGATTCTTTTAATTATTCAAAAGTCTTGTTGGATTTTTCAATGAGTGAGGCAATTAATAGAAGAATTCAACAAGTGGCCCTTTGATAGAACTGAATCACAACACAATTTGACAAGTAGTCCAGAAATGCATAATATATTTAATGAAGCAACATGTGTATGTAGGCCAAAAATGTGCTAGTATATGATTTTCATAGTTCTGGGAATTACAATTTTTTTGTAATCCCTTGCAGTACAGTGCAGTGACGAGTGTACAATAGAAAAGCAAACGGTGAACTACTAAAATTAATTTCGTTGGCCAGTTTCCCTCCTACCCAACTACCATCGCATCATTTTCTTCCTATCAACTTCATCAACGACTTTTCTTTTTCTTTTGGATGATAAACTCCATCGAGCCAAGCTCCGACCTCATATATAAGTAATTTATATATTTAGAATAGTGTATAAAATGTATGTATAGTTATTTTTGCATAATCGAATTATGACGAATTCACGCGTAATATAGATTGATGTATTAATCGAATGATTTTACATACCAAACATATGATTTATATAACAGTTATAACACAAAAAAGCTACCACCACCAACAATAACAATTAAAGAAACTAACAAAACAATGGTAACAAGAAAATAAAGGTGTAAGAAAATAATTCAGTTAATATTCGAGCTGAAGTATTGATCTAGGAAAAAAGACATAGGGAAGGGGAGAGGGGGCAGTGCGTGTTAGATTAGAGTTTGTATCTCCTCACTCTAAAACACCTCACCGTCTTGATCACCGTGCAACACGTGTCAGCAGGAAGGGATGGTGAGGCTAGATGATGGTCACCCGCATCTAGTCTCACCATCCCCTGTTGCCATATGTCACGTGGTGAGCAAGACGGTGAGGGATTTTGCGGTGAGAGGATCTAATCCCATTACATTAACAATAGGGGAAATTCCTGAATGCAAAACCGACTTCAATGCGGGGGACCCGTAACGTAACGTGATTTTGATGCTAAAGTACATTTAACGTACAATGGTTTCTTATCGTGAATGAACTATAACATAAATATTTAATAAGTCAATTAGCACTCACAATTACGCTTCACTAAAGAATAATTCTTTTCTTTTCCCAGAAAAAGCACCGACGAGTAAGTTTGTTGTTGAAATTTAAATCCGATAACATGCGTAAATGTATGTCAAAGTTATTCCTATAATAGCATTGCTATTAAATTTCTCCAATATGTCCAACCAAAAAGAAAAAATTTCTTCAATATTTGTAATAATATGCCCACATATTCATTTATCAGAAAAGTTAGTACATGTATTATCATAACTGAAAAATCAGAATAAAATACAAATCAAAATAATTGATATATAAATTGATGAATGTGTATCACATGAATCTGCTTTCTACTATTATGTTTTATTATTTTATATCGGTTAATGTGTAAAAAGTACATCATGAATTTATCCGATAAAAATAACTTTTGAAGTGATCGAAAGGAAAGAATAATTGTGTTAGAATATGACTTACGTGAATGAAATCATTAAGCAAGAAATCAGGCATATAAGCACGCCGGTGGACCGACAATTTAATAAGCGTCCGGAGTTGATTAGCCGTCGCCGGCAACAGCAGCTCCTCAATCTTCTCCAAGTGACCTCGCTTCAACAACTCTTCATTATCAATCTTCTTCATATTAACACCAGAGCTCGCTATCACCACTTTCTTAACCCTCTCCGGGAACATCAACCCCATATGATACGCCACAAATCCTCCATAACTCGTACCCACGACATAATATTCATTCACCCCTAGCTTTTCCAGGAGTTTTCCGACGCAAATTGCCTGAAAAATCTCCGATCGCTCGTGTGATTTCGTGGTGGATTCGCCAAAAAATACAAGGTCGGGGATATATAGATTGAAGTGGGGTGAAAAAAATACGATTTGTTGGCGCCATTGCCATACGCCGTGAGGTCCGAAGCCGTGGATTAGGATTAGAGAAGGTTTGGAGTTTGGGAGGGAGTTTGGGTTGGGGCACCATAAATGCATGGTGGTTTCGCGGTCGAGGATGATGGTTTGGGAGGATAATCCGGCAGCGGTGATGCTGCGGCGGAGGTATTTGCCATATAGGGAGATTATGCTTAGACAAGACGACATTTCCTTTTTGGCGTGAAGAGATGGCGGGGGAGAGAACGAAGGAAATGGCTTAATGAAGATTTTCAAGTTTGCTTTCAATTCTCATACGTTTTTTCCTTTTTTGGTTGAAGAAACATAGTTGGAAATCTTGGCATTTTCTATAAGAATATGTTACAGCTACCATACGATTGAAAAATGCGGATGAGATCAGGTGAGGATTTGTATGAGGCTTCCAATCACGCGACGCAATGTGTACAAAAGGGCCCGCTATTTACTTTTTTTTCTTTTTTAAAAAAGACTCTTTTATATACGTGGCGTTGCGTGATTGGATGCTTCATATTTTATCTCATATGAGACATCTTCAGATTTCATCCGGAAAAAATGAGGGTATCTGGAGTCATAATTTAATTTATAGTCTTTCTTAAAATACATGGTCCCCCAAATGAGATTTAGATGCAATATTCGTTGTATTGTTATTTCTATTTCTAAGGGGGTGAATGACTGGTGTTCATGGAAGAAGGTCTGTTTCCCTAAAGAAGGTGGTAGGCTGATCAGCTATTTCTATGATTTGATGACTCAGGATGGTAGCCCACAGCTTCTGTTTTCAGTTCCGGATAGACGTTTAAGTTGTTAAGTTAAGGGTACGAGAAGTGCTCATATAGAAGTTGGCGAATGATGGCCCACCCCACCCAACGAATTATTAAGGGATGACCTTGTCTCGACACTGTAGCGGTAAGAGTTGAATTTCCCCTGTCTGTCCATTCCTATGACATATTTTTTTGACTTTTGAATATGATGTAATAAAATAAAATGACGTACTAAATTAGTTGCATTTTTTATATTTGTAAAGTAGCAGTTGATCGACATAGTTTGATGCAATTTTCATTATGGGTTAACAGGAAACAACATCTGTGTTTCTAACACATAAGTATGGTTGCGTACATCCGACCTCTTATACTCCGTTATAGACGGAAGCCTATAAGGTAATGAGGTAATATTATTGTTGTTGCATTCTTTATAATGTCAATGATGATATTTGAAAATACAAGATTTCATCGCGCGTTATACTCAACGATGTCAAAATTATTTATATGATATGTGTCAAAAAGAGTTCTTCTGAACCTTCTCACTTAATGAAACTTATGGTTAAAAGTCTTGAATACAACAAATAAATGAGACTCTCGATGTATATGTATATATAAAAAATATTCGTTTTCTTTTATATTATGAACTCACTGATCAATAAAATAAAAATATTTTATATGTGTCAGTGATAAGTGTAAAGGGGAAAAATGTTTTATTTATCACATTTTTTTTTCTTTTCTTCGTTTGAAAAGGGATGAAATTGATATGAAATCAATAAGCTACCATTAGTAACAGATCAACACAAACAAAACTGATGATAAGCATAGCTGTCATTGTGATATAATAGATATGGTTGTTGTTGTTAATAATTAACTACTATGTTTATTTTTTTCAAAAATACTATGATTATTATTATATTTTATATTAGTTGATGATTAACTAATATGATTTAGTTATTGACTATTATAAATTTTACCATACACGTCTTACTCTTTTGTCGACCTAAGCAAATGAGATTCTCTGAGCAAATTTTCATGTAGGTATCATTTCCATAGTTGGTTTGTATTATAAATTTTAACATGGTGAATAATCTAAATAGTAATTTGTTAACTAATAAGAATTATAAAAATGGACTCAAGTTTTGTCTCTGGCTACATTTGCCATTACTAACAGACAAATTGTTGTTTATTTAATAATTACTCATCAATCAATATAAAACTTACTGATTTATATTCATACACACGTTACAAGCGAAAAATTGCACCAATAAGGTAGTTATGGTTTTGAGTCGTTTGACTGTGGATTCACATATATATTGCCTTTTTATTTGTCACTTTGTCAGGGTAGTTATTATTTAAAAGTTGCTTTACGACGAATTATTCAAATTATAGTGAACATGTTATATACGATGATACGTCATACGTGTATCTATAGGCAATTTATATTCTTTTCCTTTTTTTCACGTGAACCCTGCCCAAAAGCATAAAAATTATATGTCTTCCTATGTATTGATCATTTGATGCATTAAAATAAAAAATTGCGAAATTGATGTCAAATTCTCTGCTAATTTATTATTTAATTGTGCAGTTATGTTCTGTGGTAATCGAGAAAAAAATGATCCTATCTTTTTCCCCGTTTTTGTTTATGTCTGTGTGTTTTTTTCTGACGGAACAAAATTTAGAGACTGACGCAAAAACTTTCCTCTAATGTTCGCCCACGCAAAGCATGTTAAGAAATAGGTAATCGTTTGGTTAGGTATAGCGACGACGCTTGAAAATAGGGCTGTAAACGAGCCAAACGAGTCGAGTATTGTGTTGTTCAAGCTCGATTCATTTAACTTAGTGAACGAGTCGAGCTTGTTCGTTTATTTAAACGAACATATTTAATTGTTCAAGCTTAGTTCGTTTAACTCACGAACAACATTAACGAGCCGAACACTTTAAACGAACGGTGCCACTTACCGAGTTCGAACAGAAAAAAGGTTTTCAAACTCGGTTCATTAACCTTTTATCCGAGCCGAACTCGAACTCGAGCTCGAGCTGAACAACCGAACGGTCATGAATAAAGTGAAGAAAAGTGGAATGAGGAGATCTCACCCCCTTGTTCTCTATCGCGAACTAGCTAGTTTGCTCGCCGAAGACTCCGGTATACTTATACTGTACATTATGTGTAGGTCCCGTAATTTCAGTGAGATTGTCATGGCGCAACAAGAGACCAACTAAAGATTTAGTAAAGTCTCTACCTAAATTAAAAATATTTTTTAATACAATTGATATCTTAAGTTTTGATACACAAGGGTGACAATGCATGTCCCTAGTACAAACCATCGATGATGTCAATCATAACCTTAGCACTTTCAATTTTAGACAATCATATCAAAGAAACCTGTTGATTTTTTAAAAGGGGTTTGTTCAAAGTTAATAGAAAGGAAAAAGCGGTAAGTATTATGGCTTTTACAATCTTAAACTCAAAATCCAACTCGTGAATAACCCAGAACTGAAAAGTATCAAAAGCTTTTAGATAAAGGACATCAAGTTCAATCCAGGTCTGAAACCAGCAAAATTCATACAAAAATTCCTTCAACGGTTTGATCATTTCCTTGAGAAACAAAAACTCATCTAACTCACTGCATCAGGCCCGCTCACTGATCTCCAGGCAAAGACTTTATAATATCTGAATCACCTGCAACGTTAAAAACCAAGTATGAAAATCCTCAATTTCACTTGCCATGCACTGATACAAAAGAGTAACCAGAAACTATCAATACCTGGATCAATGATGCTAAGGCATGATACTCGATGAAACTTGCCACATGCGGTTCCCAGGTCAACATTGTCTAAGAAGCATAATCAACAGTGATTAGAACAAAAGAGCCAAGGAGGAAAGCAAGAGCAAAAAACGTAGGGGGCAAAGAAAAGCAAGCACAGGCAAAATTACTTGTCAAGCAAAAGGTTCAAGATAAACGCCAACAAGATCCAATGTTCACTTCTTCTTTTTTTCCGTTATGTTAATCCATGCAATAACTCCAGACATAATACCTTCAACATCTATTCAACGGCTAAACAGAGAATATCATGACATCCTTCAAAAGACATGCTTTTACCGTAGATCAATATATTAGAAAAGACCAGTCTATGCTGGGAGTGGTAATACATTCACTGCGTGTGGAAAACAACAGTTCGCCAAGTATCTAGTTGTGCCAGTTCCAAATTCAACGCGTGTGGAAAACAACAGTTCACCAACAAGTATCTAGTTGTGCCATTTCCAAATTCAACCTATGGTCAACTAATATGTCATTGGAGATTGGTATATTGTTGACCTTTGCACCTTGAGAAAATGTACTACATGTAGATTTTATGTTCCAATTGTTCAGACATCACTACTTAATCATCCACTAATTGTCTAAAAATCAAGGAGTCCAATGTTTCTATTCCACATGCATGTAAGGTTAACCATACAAATTATTCAAACACGTGAATGAGTTCTTCTGGCAGAAGAAAGCTGATAACTAAGAGCTTGATAAACTTAAGATTTTTAGTACAATAATCTACTGTGTTCTGACTAAATTTGGGCATATATGGAATTAAGATGATAAAAATTACATGAAAGACTACTATTGAGAAGAAATTGATAGCAAACACACAGACCACCCATTTTCATCCAGACTTCTCTGTTTCTTCTCCATTCCATCCTTGTTACATATTGGCTAAGATGAGGGAGTACAAAGAGAAAATTAATCTTTTACATATAATACAATGGGTGTATTTAAATGAATCTGACGCATAACAACTCTTGAACATGCTTATCCACAAGATTACACATAATCTTTTCCCTTTTACCTTCCTCCTTAAAAACTTGATTTAGAAGTCAACTCGGTTGGCTTTCAATTTACACTCGGATCCAGACTAACTTGGAACAGTAAGAAAACTACTAGTCAGGGAAATACTGATTGCTTAGTCCTAAGCTTTTTGGAAATTAGAATTGGAAGAAGGAATGTTGCAGCCCTTCATGTTTATCAAAGGCAAGTACTTCAATCATGATATACAAAGTAATACAGAACAACCCTTCACACTAAAACTAGTATAAAACTAATTCTTCTTACCTTTTTCATTCTTTAGCAAAAAAAAATGGCCTAAAGTTCCAAGAAACTAAGAATAGATAACAGCAATGGTAGCTCTACTAGCATTCATGGCTTTGAATTCCTAAAAGGAAGTAACAACAATATCAGGAATGGCAGAACTTACTTCCATTGTAGTGGTGTACCCCAACCTTAGCAAGCATGGCATAGTACTCAATTTCTGACTTCCTCAAAGGAGGGCAATTGTTCGAGATCAGTATCAACTTCCCTGAATTTTGAACGCCATCGCAACAAAGAATCAAAGACCAATTTTCCAAGTGAACCCGAACTAAAAGAATCTAACGAAGGACAAGAATGAGAAGTTGTGACTGTAAACCTTTAGAGTTCCTAAGGGTCTTGAGCACAGTCTTGTAACCAAGAGTGAACTTTCCACTCTTCATCACCAAAGCCAACCTATTGTTGATGCTTTCATGGGTCTTCTTCTGCATTTGTTCACCCATTTTCCATATTAACGACCAAAAGAAAAAATATGAAATCAAATAAAATTCTAAAACACAAATAGTAGTGCATAAAAATATGATATTATGCTTAAGGAAAGCGGCAGACTTACGATTTTCTTCCCGGTGGTGGCCATGGAGGATCAGGCAGTGAATACCAGCAGCTGGAGGCAGGGGAAGTCGAGAACGAAGGCAGGAGGTGGGCTATACTGCTAAACAAGAAAAGAATGACAATATTAGGGTTTTATCGCGTGGCAACGTCTCATATTAGGATGTGGGCCTTTTTCTGGGCTATTTTGGTAGGTTCTGATGATTGTTGCCTAAATGGGCTTCAGTTTCTTAACATTGGGCTCGGGCTTATGGCCGTTTAAAGAAGGAGGCAAGTGCCTTACTTGTGTTAGCAATTCTGTTACGGCCATACAACAACAACAATCATACACAGTATATTTCAACGACATTAAAAATTATCGCTAGGGTCTGAAGAGGATAAGAGTCAGGAAAATTGAAGAGCATTATGGATTGAAATGGGTGTTGTATCGAATATCTTATAGTATCAATATTAATAATTTATTGTATCAAATTAATTAAAACATATAATTTAACCTAAATAGATCCAAACATGGTTTAAACTATAAGTCAAACATTTTTGCTGTTAAACAATGTATTAGTCGTATCATTTATATATTTATATGACAAACAGCTGTCAGATTAAAATTGTCATAGTGCCAAAATCCTTTCCTACGCAAACCACTTGATGTTTGAAGCTTTAAAAGGTTGACATTAATTCATTAGGGGATAACATTAATGTTAAGGACTAATTTTTGTAAGTAGATTTGCTCATAAGTTTACATAATACTAAATCACCAAATAAATCTTAACTTGATACCAGTTGAAAACCATATATTGCGTTTACATGCTCTTTTATGAAATGAACATATTTTAATGAATAGACACTTGTGAACCATATATGTGTGTGCATATATATGTCCATATATCTATCTATGCATACACATATACATATACACACATATATATAAATATACATGCATATGTATACACACCTGCATATATATGTGTGTGTGAAAATCAGAAAGTAATTAGTTCTGTCCTTCAATGACATTATCAAATACTTTTGGGTTTCAAAAAAAATAAAACATAGAGCATAAAATATAACTTTAAATAAAAGATACTTCTTTCAGGATAAGAATGACCTATTCCTACACGATGCCTGACTACGTGAGTTGAAATATCCTTACTGAGCCCATGTAACAAGCAAACTTAATTTGTTATATGTAGAAATACTAAGTGAAAGAAATATGTATTATATGAAGAAATACTAGGTAAATGATAGAATAAAGTAAAATGACTCACTAAATTAGTTGTGTTTCTTATATTGTGAAGTATGAGTTGATCGACACAGCTTGACATAATTTTCATTATTGGTGATCGGGAAACAACCTATGTGTGTTTTTAACACAACAGTATGGTTGCGTACATTCGAAACCCCATACTCTGCTATAGACGGGAGCTTCTAAGACAATGGAGTAATGTTGTTGTTGAAAAAAAATACTAGGTAAAGGAAAAATGTATTGATATGGAAAATATTATGATGCTACATGTATCGACCACAAAGTTTAACATGTGAAATCAAACGCAATTGGTAAAGTCAAGGTTAGAAGAGTGTTCATTCATTATTCTTGTTTTGGAAAACGCATAACTTATATTTGCATCTCTGAATATAATCCTCATATAATCAAAGCATATCTTCCTTTGGATTCATGATCACAATCACACATTAGGTGGCGTTTGGTTGAGGAAAATGGGAATGAGGGAATGGGTTTGGAGGGAATTCAAACACATTCCGGCTGTTTGCTTGGAGTAAATGGGGGAATATATTTCATTTTGATATCCATTTATTTGATAATGGATATCGTTTTTTGATATACTAAGCCCCTTATCTATCAAAATGTGGGAATGGGGAGCAGCCGGTCAACGACATCGCCCTCGTCGGTCCGCCGCCGCCTGCGACCACTATTCCGACCGGTCATTATTCCCATTCCCACCTTAATACCAAACAACTAGGGCTGTAAATGAACCAAGCCGTTCGGTTGTTCGGCTCGTTTGGTTCGGGCTCGAGCTTGGCTCGGATAAAAGGTTAATGGACAGAGCTTGAACACCCTTTTCTGTTCGAGCTCGGTAAGTGGCACCGTTCGTTTAAGCTGTTCGGCTCGTTAATGTTGTTCGTTAAGTTAAACGAACCAAACTTGAACAAGTAAATATGTTCGTTTAAATAAATGAACAAGCTCGGCTCGTTCGCTAAGTTAAATGAACAGAGCTTGAACAACACAATTATTGGCTCGTTTGGCTCGTTTACAGCCCTACAAACAACTATCACTTTTAGCCCCAAACCCATATCCTCCAAACTCATTCCCTATCATACCCATTCCGATTCTAATTCCGATTCCCAAGTGACAATCAAACGCCGCCTTAATGTTTTACCTCAATTCTCCCTCATTCTTTTGCACTATACGGAAAAAAAATGCATATCACATAGAATAACTATACAATTATAAAAAATCTATTAGCTTAAATTTAACTAGCATTATATATACTAAAATAAGTATTGTTATCCATATTGATAAGTCATTGTATCAAGTTCATAGTTCAAATAAATAATATACATTGGCAATAGACTATATAGAATTTGTTGAGTCAAATAGTTTAAATCAGTTTAATACAAATATGGGTTATATGATACTCCCTCTTTTTTTTTCTAAATATATTGTCATAATATAACTTAAGCATAGTTCATTCATAACTGCGACGAATAAAGTACAATTTAAATAATCGTTCATCGAATTTAGATTTACTTGTAACTTATACTAACATAATTACCGTTTAATTTTTGGATTCCATACATCCAAATTGTATGGGATCTATTGAGTGACAGAGATATGTTCAGTTGTAGATGAGCGTGATCTGAACTCATCTAATTTCACGTTCTTTCTACTAGTCTATTTACCACCTCATGTTGTTACGTATGAATCTGTTACCATCTTCGGCTGACAGCTTCATTTCGAAAGTGATGTTAGGGGGTTTGAGGAGAATTTATTTAAAAAAATAATGGATTCTCTCACTTGATAGGTGAGAAAATGGCCGACAACACATAAGAAACGTAAACTGTGAGACTAAATAAAAAATGTGTAACAGAAGATATAAAGTTGTACAAAGAACACAGGGACGAGATCTCTTACCCGTTTTTTCCTTCATCTCACTGCCCACTGTCTCACGGTGACAGCAGGAGGGGTGGTGAGGCTAGATGCGGGTGATCCTTATTTAGCCTTATCATCCCTGCTGTCATGTGTCAGACGGTGGACAGTGGGATGAGGATAAAAGTGGTGAGTAGATCCGGTTCCAAGAACACATGCCTAGTAGGAGATATAAAATTCGAGATAAGATCTCCTCACCGTAAGGGGGTGCGGTGACGCGTGACGGCACGACACGTGGCAGCAAGAGGGGGTGAGGAAAGTTGGGGTGAGAAGATCCATGCACATCGTCAATACCTATTGCATAAGTAGATTATCATTTTCTTTTTGGGCTGGGGGTCCCTTTTGGTACCCACATTTGGGTGACCTTTCTAGGTCTTCCAAAAGGTGAGAAAGATGATGAGAACGCAACATAATATACTTTAGATGCACCTGTATGTATCCTTTGGCCAAGAACTCCTTTATACGCATTATATAGTATGATTTCGCAGGCGACCAAAACATTATGAAAAAATATATTTAGAAAAAAAGGTCAACCCATAAAAATGTGGGGGAAAAAATGTGTCGAGAGGGGATAAATACGGAAGAGACCGGAGCGGTGAGGAATACCATCCGCTATTAAAAGGTTCTCGTTGTGAGATTGGTGTTAGGATAGATAAAGCAACAAAGAAACCCTTTTCCTCTACTCCCTATCCTAGCCCTACTTCCAGCCAGTTGCTCCAGAAGTAGATTTTCATCTCCTCTACACCTTCAATTCCTCTATTTTCTGCCTAATATACTGCAAATTTTCTACTTTTTTGCTGTTTTTATTCTTGTATTCATGTGTTCCCCAAGTATTCAACTGTAAAAACATCAACAATTTTGGTGCATATGGATCCGTTCGATGTGATACCATCAATCAATGAACTGCGTAAAGGTACAGAGAAAATCCATGTTTTGAATAGTATTTTTTACGAGTTTTCTGAGTATATCTGGCTTTAATTTTAGTCGTAGTAGTTGTTTTCAGATCTATGCCGATGGTGTTATACTGATAGTCATCTGTTGCTTCTTTGACCGACGGAAATTTGTGGCTTTGTTCAGTTTTGTTGTTTTTTAGTGATTGATTTAAAAGAGTTAAAAATTAACTCAATTCGTCTAGTTTAATGTCTTTAATCTTCACATGGCGTCTTCGTACTCGACGTTTGATACTTATTTTCTTCTTTAAACTTGTATGGGTTGTAGATATGCAGACTTTTTTTTAGTCTTAAACATTGTGGATTGGAGATGGTGTGTATATGTGTAGACATCTTGTGCTCACCCATAACGAAGACTTGTTCTCCTATCTATCTGATTTGAAGCTGCAACTTCGTATCCGTATACGGTTACCGTTCTAATTTCCTTTGTAAATAGAGCAACCATGATGGAGTATCCTGCTTTGGCGGTGATGGCTGTAAACTAATTCTCGTAATGCTTGTCAGCCTAGAGTAAGATACTTTTCTGTAATATTTTGCCGCATGCGTTCAGTTTACATGCTATACTATATTTTATTCTATGGGTTCACTTGTATGTTAACCAATGTTATGCCATTATCATCAATTTTTTGGATTGTCCAGTTCACAAGATCCTGTTTCAATGCTGGAATTGTATGGGATTTTTCTTTATCCTAAAGAATTATCTTTTTCTTTTACAATACTTAGCATTACAGATGTAAGTTGAGCTTCCCTGACTACCAATCTTGTTTTGCAGGTTTTGGTTGACAACTTCGTCATACTGCATCGTTCTGTTTGAAGTTGTTATAATAAATATAGAGAGCTTTCTTGCCTGTCTGAAAATAGAGAACCGAAGAATGAGCTTGTCAAAGGAAGAGCCAGTTACTGGTGAAAAGAAATTATCTGTGACCAAGCTAAGAACTTTGAACCCTAATGCTGCTGAATTCATTCCTTCTTCACTTAAATCAGCGTCTGGAAGTCGTAACAGTGCAGAAGCATCCTTTGGTTTCTCTACCGCTACCTCGATAACATCAGGAAAAGGAATGCTTGACAGGTCCGAGTCTTCTGTCTCAAATAATTCAGATGAAGAGGCCCGCCGGTACTGGTGTCAGCAGCTGCCTGACGATATTACGCCGGATTTTAAGGTCATGGAGAATGATGATTCTCTTGGAGTAAAGAACTTCTCTCTCTCTAGTTTGTCCTTGACAGATGTCAATGAATCTCCCGAATTCCCTGCTATGTCAGGATCTGATTATACAAGGGATGATCAAATTCCATTGTCTCCAAACCTCACTGATGGCAATCTCCATCACTTTTCAAGCAAACGTTGGGACAGGCAGACTGTAAATCATGACCAACTTTTGTCCAATGTGAGGGGTGGAGCTCCTTATGCTGAACAACCGCGACATGGTTTCCTGATGGACATGATAAATGATCAAGAGCATTTGGAAAATGCAGATATTAACCCAGTTGAATTTTTGACTTCTCAGTTTCCTGGTTTCGCAGCTGAAAGTCTTGCAGAGGTTTACTTTGCAAATGGTGGGGACTTGGGCCTGACAGTCGAAATGCTCACTCAGCTTGAGGTACTTTTTTTTATTTTTGTAAGCTTTGGACAAGTTGAATTGCTTTATTGCTCTACTATTGATGATTTCTATGTCATCAGTACGCTGTCACATGTCATGCAAACAGGGAAGAACAACTTCTGTGCTGCAATTTCTGTTGATTGCTGAGGAGGAATTCTTTGCTCTTATGTTTAAAAGTCTGGACAGGATGTGGGAACTAAAAGATTTTCCTGTGTAGGAACTGGGTGTGAGTAGCATATGGTAGCATTCTCTGATAAAAGCCTTCTGATTTTTTATATGACAAACCTACTTTAGATAAAATTTGGACTTGTATATAAGAACGTGTCTAGGTATTCAATGCTAACCTGAGATATCCAGTAAACTGAGATATTCATTTGCTGGATGGTTGGCAGTAGGTGCCATTGGGACTTTAGTGCCTTCGAATAATCTAACCAAATCGTGTCAGTTGAGGATCTAAATATGTGGCATTAGTTGTTAGGAACTGCAGAATCAGTTATTGAAGAACTATGCAAGAGAATGAGCAATAACCAGATTATAGTATGAGGCTATAAAGAGACTCTTTTTAGAATGAAATAGTGGATACATCACATACGTTATGTACCTACACTTTGTGATTTTGCCAAAAGAAATGGACCTGTATTTGACAAAAAATACCAAAGAAAGAATGACACCATTTAAAAGAATATGGAAGAGAACATAAACTGACCTTGAATCTTTTTTTTTTAAAAGATGGAATGTTGTTATGGGACTCTAATACTTTCCTGTCTTCTAAGATGTTTGATGTTTTGTAACATTTGGGAACAACTTAAAGTTTTTCTGCAAGATACTGTTGGTGCAATTATTCATCATCACCTATGAGGTGGTTCTTTTTTTTCCCCTTCCACATATGAGTTATAGAAGTAATTACTTACAAATAAAAAAGAGTTTTACAAGTAACTTGTAAGAGTTTTTATATTTTTGGGGGATGGACTGGATTCTTGAGGTATGTGGGATATCTACTTCCTCGTTTGTATGTTCCAGTGGGAGGTGTCCTTTTCCTCAATTAGAGCAATGGTTCATTAGCTGTATTATTTTTCAGCTCCAGGTTGATAGTGACTTGAGTCAAAATGTAAACACAAAGGCTTTCTCAGCTCCAAGTCTTAGTGGGATGGATTTTCCAGCACTCTCCACGGCAGATGGGCAATGCACTGGCCCCAAGTTTTCTGGTGACAAGATGCATCAGAGTTTTGCTCCTTATCGGTCTTCTGAGAAGGATAATCTTCTGTTGTTCAAGACTGGTCCTTCTGTTTCCTCCAGAGGAGCAACAGATTTTGCTTCAGCAGTGCGGAAAATGGCTCCTCAAACTTCTGCTTTGCGGAAGTACGACAGCAATGCTTCTACAGATTCTAATGTTGGATCTAGTAGAAGTTCCAATTTATTAGCTAGCTCCTACAACAGTAGCCAGGTAAAAGGAATTTTGGGTGACAGGTTGCAAAGTCGTGGATCTGGTCGGGCAGCTCCTGTCTGGCTTGAAACTGGAGAAGCAGTTGGTAATATTCTTGAGGCAACAAATTGACTTGCTTTATCGATTTTTATTGTGGCACCAAAGTTTTTTGCACCTATATATGCTTTGACTTTCTTAAGATGACAGCAAATATGTATTCTGAAATGCGGGAGGAAGCTCGTGATCATGCTCGTATACGGAATGCTTACTTCGAGCAGGTATTGACAACGATGCAGAATATTAGATACATGGATTTTGAAATGCTTATGACCATACTAGTAATTATCAGCTGAGTGCAAGTTTCTTCTCTATATCAAGAATTTTCATGCTGATTTGGAAGAAGAGTAGACAATGTGTAGAAAATTGTATCTTATCTTCTTCTACGTGCGCACTAGTCTGTCTCAAATTTATTGCTCGTCATGAGCATCAAGTTTGATGATTACCATGACTTAACCAGCTTGCTTAATATTCTGTTGGAATAACATGGAACCTTGCTTTGTTTTTTTAGATTACTTTGAACCCTGTTTCTTTTCTTTGTCTGTGTTTGTGTGTAATAATTGTAATGATCTGGATTTCACATGAACCATTCTACATGTGCCTTATAATAATTTGCCAGATTTGTGTCACTGTTATGAGAATGTGTACAAGGTCAACCTTGCGTCTAGCTTTATGCCTAGGTACCTAGTTGGTAAGTAAATGAATCTTAGTCCATGGGTGGACTATAATTGTGCATTCTTTACAATCTTAAGTCCACCAATCAGCATAGTTCTTTTTATACCTCCCCCCCTCTCTTCCCAAGCTGGTTCCCGCCTAGCATTTTGACCTAGTTTAATTATGAATAGGCACGCCAGGCGTACCTTGTTGGCAACAAGGCTTTAGCAAAGGAATTGAGTGCTAAGGGACAGCTACACAATGTGCAAATGAAGGCTGCTCATGAAAAAGCTCAAGATTCTATTTATCGTCACAGGTTAGCTGGAATTTTCTGTCAGTCAGTGTCAATATCAATATGATTATGTGATTATGCCATTAAAAAACTCTACATATTTGTGTTGTATCAGAAGATTTTGGATAAGGACCAACGGAATCTGTGCTTTTCTTTATTATCCAGTTATATAAAATAGTAAACTTAAACAGATTGGAAGGGATGACTAAGATATCATACCTTCCATTCTTGCTCGATGAAGGGGTAAGAAAGAGACATGAATGCTAGATTTTTTTTCTTAAACCGGAAAAGCTAGAAATATGAATGTGTTTCTGGTGCAAAGAATTCTTGTAGCAACAGCCCTAACACTGCTGGTATTGAGCCCTTTTCCTACAATGAATATGCAAGATCATATCCAAACTGATTGAGTCAGTTATGGAATTCGTAGGGAAAATCGCTGTCCCTTAGAGGTAGAATATATGTTAAATATGTTTTTTTTTTGTTGCGTGGTGGAGATCCTGGATTGTAAGATTTAGGCTCTTATGATTAAGAGCATCTAGTGTTCATTGGATTGGTTTTCATCAATATAATCTATTGGTCTTTGGAAAGGGTTTCATCAACATAGATTATCTTCTTGTAAGCCACCTATTTTGACTGCCTTTGGCAACTTTTGTACAGGTTGGCAATCCCATCCCCGTAGATTTGGTAGCTCTAGTGGTCGCCATGACCACCTTTTGTAAAGGTTGGCAATAGCTTAGTGATTGCATTGTAAGCCACCTGAATAGTCGACTAAGCCACTAGTTGCTTATGTCCACAAAACCGATTGTAAATTGTCTCTTTGGCTAGTACATATAAAAATTAAATTACAAAAAAAGGGTTTCATCAACATAGCCATCTCCACATTTTGTATCTTTTACACGAAGGAGGATTAACTTGTGGCGTGGATATGGAGGGAAGCTGGATAAAGTGAAACAAGTTAATAATCTAAGTAATGAAACATGAAAATTTGGGCGTCAGTTGTAACGATATTTATGATTCTCCTGAGCCTTATGGAATTATAGGTGGTGGGTTCTGGGTTTGGTGTCTTCTTTTAGTCTCTTATATCGCCAAAGCATGATTGGATGCTTTTGTTTGATAAAATGCAGAAATGCTGGGATTCAGGGGAACGGGAGGCTACATGAGAGAACAATAGATCTCCATGGGCTGCATGTAAGCGAAGCCCTACAAGTTGTCAAACGTGAGCTTGCTGTCCTGAGGAATGCAGCCAGGTCAGTTGACCAGCGGCTGCAGGTTTATATATGCGTGGGAACAGGACATCATACCAGGGGTACGCGGAGTCCTGCAAGACTTCCGCTTGCTGTCCAGCGTTATCTACTAGAGGAAGAGGGGCTCCAATACTCAGAGCCCCAGCCAGGGCTCCTTCGGGTTGTGATATACTAAGGTATAGAAGTTTAGGCACATATCATAACCCAGTGCAGAAAAAGCTGTGTTGTACATGGGAACAATTAGTAGGAAGCTCTGACCAATCATGAAAAGAACAGGGCACAGAAAAAGCAAGGGGAAAAGGAATTGCTGGGGAAAAGAAAAGTCAGAAAGTTGTAACATGAAGATTCAACTTTTAGTTTTAGAGTCTATACTTTTTTGTAGTTGTGAGGAGGGTTTTGCTTTAATCCACCTCCAGTCCTTGTAATTTGGTGTCATATTTTTGGGTATCTGATCGATTCATGTAAACTTACTATATGTCGTTCAGATTATAGGTCGAGTCCTTCATGCAAAATGTTTGTAGAATGATTTTTTTCCAGATTGTAGGTAAGCGTTTTGGAATACTTCATCAAAGTAAAATTCTTCATTTATTCTATCTTGAAGCGGAAAGGATGGGAAACTCTTTGTTTATGTATACAAATGAGAAAAGAGTTGCTGCGAAATGACAAGGATCATTTCAAAGGCATTGGCTAAAAAGGTTACTCCTTTCTTTCCAAAATCTCGGGAAATAGCACAGTGCAAGTCATCATATATTCGTACATATATATTGTGATTATTACATACGGAATATCTTTTATATGATAAAAGTATGAAATATGACAAATGGATTAAAATCTTTATAAAAGAATATTTAATTTAAAATCAACTGCTTGCCTCCACATCTTTCTAGGTCGATGCCATATTGCCATTCACTATGCTTCCTCCCATCTTTTTTGCGCCTGAAGCCAAAAAACCCATCTTTATGATACCTTTCTTTACAATACTGTCTTCAGGGCTTTTGATCAAACAAATTGATCAAGACAGAACAATTGTCTAGTTGATTCAATCAAATGTAAAGTTGCAGGAACCTGTAAGATGATAACTTGATATCATGAGGTTATTTGATTTTTACTATCATGGGACATGGGAATGTTCTTGTGCAGACACAAATTCTCCTTGTGGTTTTCCCAGTTGACAGATAACAACTAGCAAACATAAAATTTAAATGGTAACACCTGTTTGATCATACATTCGCAGACTTGAACTCGATAGGAGGCGTGTTATCTGGCGTGTAAAACAAAGGGGTTGCTCGGTTACTCCCAGCTGTTCGATAGAAGCCTTCACTCTATGTTGATGATGAGATTGATGCTTGGAGCAACGGGTAAGGTTACTGTTTTGAGATGTTGAAGTTATCGACTCTTGAATAAAGTGTAAGGTAACACTGTGTATATCAAATCGTGAAGTGATCCTGCCCCTCCCTAGACTCTGCGCAAACGTGAGAGCATAGTGCGCCGATAACGTCCACTCTATATTGATGATAGTATGGTATAAACCGCATTTAGTGAAAATATGATAAAAAAAGACGTATATGTCACTTCAGCTATTAAATAAATCTTGACTGTTGTTATAGAAAGAAATGGCATATTATAATGACCGCAGAATGTGAAATTTAACATCTATGAAGATCAAAATACAAACCCGACCCCCCGACCCCCCCAAATATATATATATATATATATATATATATATATATATATATATATATATATATATATATATATTCAAGGAGCAATGTAAGACATACGAGATTTTGGCTGATGACACGACTGTAATTTATAAAATTCTTCTAGTATATATGGTTGAGATAGTGACATCCTTGAAACATACATGAGATGGGTTTGGAGTTACAAATTTAAGTTATAAAGTTGATATTACAAAAAGTGTTTTTGTTATATAAATTCGTAAGAAAATTAGGCTAGGAAGGCTTGATGCTAGAAAACAAATCCTTCAATCAAAAATTGACACGCTAAGGAAAAACAAAAAAGATGTTATTACATGCTTGTTCTTTAATTACAAAATATTTACGTTTCTTTTTCTGCCGTAATTGATATAAGTAAATCAATAAAATGGAATAACCTTCCCATTACAAATATTTGAACCTAACATCTCTTATCTTGAAGTGTATGCGTCGCTTTTTCATTGGCTAAATCTGTTGACGTCAACATCTCATAATTTTCGAATTTACCTTCTAGGGCGAAGAAGGCTGGAAAAAGTATTGATTTTTTGGGTCAACTTTGAATTGAAATCATTCATAATTTGTTGAACATGTAAATGTATGTGAATTTATAATATAAAAGTGAAAACATATATTATATTAACCAATAAGAAGAAACGGAGATATGCAAGAAACACAAACCCTCCATCTTTTGTCCTATTATTTCAGTTTCAAATTATACTTTTACACCAAAAAGAAATACTCTGATTTGATAAAGTAACGCAAAAACAGTTCATTCAATCAATCAATCATACTTAGTATATCTCGTTATAGCAAAAGTTATCGATAGAGTCTAGAAAAAGTGAAAAACACGCAAACAATAACTCTATCTTTAGAGATAAAGAGTTTGATTTTAGTAAGCCACATTAAATACATGAAACAGTGAGATTCTGAGAAACTTTATTATTGAACACTTCATAATAAACATAAGGAGTGGTATTTTAGGTGGTAAAAGATTGGAGGACATAAAATGAAACAAAGCGGATGAGATTAGAAGAGGTAAAATATGAGGCTAAATATGAGACCTCCAATCATGCGAAGCCACGTGTATAAAACAGTCCTTTTTTAAAAAAGAAAAAAAATAAACAGTGGGCCTTTTTATACATGTGGCTTTGCGTGATTGAAAACCTCACATTTAACCTCATATTTTACCTCCTCTAATCTCATCCGGAAACAAAGAATAGGTTCAGCATTATTTACGCATCTTTCTTCGGACATGATCTACTAAAGAAATGGTGAGTGAGAAGGACACGTGGTAGTTGTCACCTACTCCTTTTGTCTCTGTTGCAGCTTCCCCCACCATTTGTCAATTCCTCAATTCATAAATATGGCTGTCACACCCACTCATTGATTAATTTAAGACCCAAAAAAATGTGAGCATCTGCGACAAAAGGAAAAAAAAGAGCAGGTCTACTCTCAATCATGTAATTGAGTTTCCGGTAAACTAGTTTCCCGTATTTATGAAGGATCTAAAGCAGGGTTGGATCGTTTCGCGATCTGATGTATGCAGCATTATCCTATACTTTGTGCAAGAGGTTGTTTTCGCGGCTTGAATCTGTAACTTCAAGGTCACAAAACATTAACTTTACCAGTTGATGCCTCCTATTTAAAAATAAAAATAATCATGTATTATTTTTAAATACGACATCTAACAATACTTTACCACCATATCCTATGCTTTAGATTGCAAAATCCAGAAATATATATATGTGTGTGTATATGTATGTATACACATATTTACATATACACATCTCCCTACAGTCGTGATATACAGCGGTCATCAATTTCTCATGGTGCTAGAAAAAAGATCAGATCATCTGTCCCTCTTTTCTCTCAATTCAGGTGTCACTGCGCGACATGTGTCAGCAGGGATGGTGATGCTGGATGAGGGTCACCCGCATCCAGTCTCACCACCACTTCTGCTGTCACGTGTCGTACGGTGACGCGTGGGGTGAGGGAAAAAGGGTGAGAGGATCCTAATCCCCTAGAAAACGAGACCAGATCTCCTCACCGCACTTTCTCTCACCGCGTTATTCACCGCGCGACACGTGGCAACAGGAGAGGGTGGTAAGGTTAGATAAGGATGACCAGCATCTAGCATCACCACCCCTTCCTGCTGCTACGTGTCGCACGGTAAGGAAAAATGCGGTGAAGATATCCAAACCCCTAGAAAACACCTTTGCTTGCTGCAATGCAATAAATGTCTCCCTACAGTGGTGTCTCTATTCTTTTAAGGAAACGCTGGAAGTCACAAAGAATTAACTACTGGACCAGCATGCTCGTGAAAAATATGATCTACTTTCCCGTTTCTAAATGGCTCTGTCTTCCAACCATAAACGGGATAGGATCACCTCATCGCAATGGGGTGCGGTGACACGTGACCACGCGACACGTGGCAGCAAAGGAGGGTGGTGAGCCCAGATGAGGGTCACCCTCATCTAGCCTCACCATCCCCTCTTGCTGCCACGTGTCGCGTGGTCACAAAGGGGGTGAGAAAAGTTGGGGTGAGTAGATCTCAACCCACCATAGACCGGGATAAAGGGTCTCACTTGTCTTGTTTATCAGACCTCTATCACTGTCTTGTTTGTTTAAAAAAGCTTAAATTGAAAAATATGTTCTAATAAATAATCTTTAGATCTTCGCTTACTCTTTAATTTCGCAAATAACTTAAATCTAAGCTAGTACTAAATTTTAAAGTCCCACACTGCACACTGAATGCCTGACACTAATGGAGAGTAGTAAGAAATTATATAAAATGGGTAAGATGATTGATTAGAGAAATGAGTTTAACTTGGATTAGATCAAGTCTGTGACCATATTCTGAAATATGAGTCCGGTCCATGACCATACTCTGAATGTGTGGTATGTGACCATATTCTGAATTCTGAGTTCAACGTCAGAGATCGAACGTTCGAAGATGAATTCTGAGTTCCAGTTGATTTTGAGGTTTCTGTTTTTTGACCGAACGCAGCACCGAAAATTCAGCAATCGGATTTGCTGAATGTTCAGTCTTAATTTTTCAATTGAAACATTCAAATCGTTTGAATTCTGAGTTTGGTGTGAGAGACCGAACATTCAGTCGATCATAGAGCATCAACATTTTCTTCTTTCTTTTCATGAAATAATGCAAATATTGCAACTTGGAACACCTCTCTTCAACCATGAACAGTTATAAACTAACTTTGTAAGTTAAGTTATGCAGAGTGGTGTTAAATTAACTCTTTTTGTGAAACTTAAAAGTCTAAATCCTAAAATTCTGAAGAAACACTTCTTGTAAATGCTTTTGTGAAAAAATGCAAAAACTCTTCCTCTTTCTTTTTCTTTCTCTCAATATTAAACATTCAATACACAAGTTCATCTTTTTCTCATAGAGTATCAGACAAAAACCATTATATACCGGAAGACACTTGACATGTAGTCTACCTTGCTCAATTGATAGAAGCAAAATTGCTTTAAAGACAATTACATTTGTTACATCTAGACTAATTTTTTTTTTCCTTTGTTTATCAGTTTATCATTTTTTTTTGTTTGGTTACAATATGTTAGCCTATTTTTCCAACAATTTCTTCCCTTGGTTTCACATTCTTTGGACATCTAATTCATATATATATACACATGCAAATTGTGCACATAGGTTTATCATGCTTGGTGACTTCCCCTTTTGTATTGCTTCTATAAAATATACTACTGGAAGGTGAAATTCATGTTTAGACACAATCTGAATCAGTTACTACCAGTAACTAACCCGTTTTTATGCATGCCTATTCACAGTAATTTGATAGAGAAGATTGGCCAAATCCCAAACGACTGCCTACACGCTAAGGAACTCACTAGCCAAGCTGGGCTACCAACACAATGTTCTTAGCTTTTCTTGTTAGCCTTCAGATGACGTCCTTCTTTCTAATTGTAGTAATTGTAGGTTTGAGTTGCCCAAAAGCATAGGAAAAGAACAAAGAACAAACTTGTTTGCAACTCTTGCCCATAAGGCAATATGGATACAAAACCACTACCAAATTTTCATGGTCTAGATAAGAAGGCTAAATAGAGCCTAGTTCAATCTTTCAAAGGAAGTAGCCAGAACAAGGCTGGCTCCTCTTTTCCTTCCTTGAACATACAGTTAAAAACCAAATCCATACTTTCCATAAGTGACTAGTTTACCAAGCAACTGAATGGACTTGGTAACTGATAAAGAAATCATAACCTTCAACCAACTGCGTGACAAAATGTGATAGTTCATGAGTCCTAGGTTTGTTGCCTCAATGACTCAAGCGGTTTATCATCAAGTGGCACACCAAAAGAATCTATGTAGGGCAAACACAATCTTTCTTTTCCAGTTTCTACTACCGCTTATATGGTGCTAGACAAAGAAGAATCTGGGCTACCCTATAAAGGAAGTTATTTCCCCTAATGCTTCCAGCATAATAGGGAACAGTAATTCTAATGCAGCAAAAAACTTAACCCCAACTTATCATCAGTCATGGGAATCACCAAATTACAGGTGATTAGACTCTCATCTATTTGAGGGGGAAAAAAGGACACCTTCCATCTCTGCTGAAGGTCTCTTGTAGTACTATACAGCTTAGTGTCTAAGAATAGAAATAATGCACAGTATGTGCAATCAACTGTATTTCAGAACAGATTCCCAAAGTAACCAGGGAGAAACCACCATGAACTATAAACTTCAGCAGACTTCTCAACATGCAAACAATCCCACAGCATCATTCATCCAAACTAATGAAAAACATCAATCTGCTCCTCACATTACAAACAAAGTCTATTAATTTCTTAATTCCAAGCACCTACCTCACCAATGTTGAACAGGGAAAGACAATTAGACAAATCAAGAAGTAACAAGCAACCTTCAATAGTTAAAAAATCCCAAACAACCTTAAAATTTTCTGATGCAAAACAAACAAGGAAGAATTTAAAAGTAGATCTTCAATAGTTAATCCAAAAAACAGACATAAAGAGTTACTGATATTCAATAGTCTACTATAGTACATCGTCGAAAAGTATAACCGAGATGAACTCAAATGTATTAGGTGGAAAGAATCTCAAGATTGTTCATTTTCTACGGTATCCAACCATTGACCAACAACAGATCCGTGACATATTGTTCGTTTTATATGGTATCCATCAACTTGATACAATTAAGACTGTGTGTCACCCTTCTTTCCAATTCCATCAGCTCCTACATTGCCCTCTCTCTCATCGAACAACTTAGCACCCTCTTCATCTGCCTGCTGTGACTTCTTCTGAGCTTCTTTGGCCTTCAAAGCTTGCAACTTTGAGTGATTATAAAAGGCCACCCCCAAAAATGCCAGACCATAACCAATCAAATTGATAGGAGTGACAGTATCCTTGATCACCGACCAAGAAAACGCAATCAGAAGCCAATCTTTGACCACCCCAGCCACATTCATAGTCAAAGCTGATGTCTTTCCAACAAGCAAGAAAACAGCCAAGTTCAAGGCAAATGCACACAAAGAATTAGTACCAAACACCACAAGGTCAAAATGGAAAGAAGCATTCTGCCTCAGAACAGGAAGCTCCACAAAAATCCACGGAACAGACAAGAAGCACAAGCAGCTAGGGGCCACATAATACAAAGATGTAATGGGGTTCAAACTAATACCCTTTGAAGTCAACAAGATCTGGATCAAAACCAATCTGGTGGCCTCAAAAGCCACAGCACCAAGCTGCAAGAAAACCCCCCAAGAATCATACTTTGCTTCACCATAAGCAGCAACAGCCACCCCAACTGAAATAGCAACCATATTAAACATAGTACTACCCTTGTAAGCATCTTTCTTGAGCAAAATCCCAATTGAGTAAACAGCCACAGGCATCAAAGCCTTAAGCATCTGAATAAAAGACACCGACAAGTAAATGTAAGCAGAATTTGAAAGCCAGAGTGAAAGGGAATACAGAGCACCAATTGGGAGGACAGAAGTGAGGTAAACATGGCGAGATAAAGAAACGGGCTCGACTAATTTGAGAACCCGGACAAGGAAAAATGCTAAGGAGGAGCAAAAGGCCATATGGATCATGGTTAGAGAGATAGGGAAAGGCCAATTGTAGAGCTTGCGGTCAAGGATGTACTTGTTGTAGACGATTACACTGAAAGAAAGGAAGATCCAGACGGCTACATAGGTGTAGGAAAGGACCATTTTCTTCAACACCCCATCTGAAAGAGCAGAACCTTTCCCCATGGTGGCGGCGTAGATGGTGATTTTGGGAAATGGGTTTTGGTTCAGATGGGCGAAGAAGGAGGAGGGGACAAAGATGGAGTATTGGTGATGGAAGAGGAAGTCAAATACCGTGGGGACAAGCGTTAAAGGAATTATTTAAAGGCCGTTCGGTTTGAACTTGGGACAGTATCGGAATTAAATTGATAAATGTCGTAAATCGAAATAGGCATGAACTCTAAATCTATATACCTTTGGTATATACGCTAGAATAAGGATCATTCACACAGCGATCCACATTTAATGGGCCGATGAAGTAGTGAAATCTAACAATACATCAGTTGAAGCCAATCTCAAAGAACCGTTTGAAACACATATAATAAGAAATGTAATTAAAGTGCACTCACACACACAGTGATGGCTTGCGGTGGGGCACGGTAGTGGGACGATAGTGGCATGGTGGTGGGGCGGTTGTGGGGGGGGGGGGTGGTCGTAGGATGGTGGCGCGGTGGTATGCGGTGGCAATGCGGTGATTTAGTGCTGGGAAGTGGTGACGGGTGACAAGGTGTTGGAGGGCGGTGGTGGCATGGTGGCGACATTGACGAGATGGCGGGTGGTGACAAGGTGGTGACGGAGTGGTGATGCAAGGTGGTGGGGGAGTGGCGACGGTCACGTGGTGGTGGCAGGATTGCGGTGGAGTGATGACACAATGGTGGCATACAGTGACAGGGCGGCAATGTAGTGGCACGACATGGCACGATGGTAGCACGAGATGGCGCAGTAGTGGTACAAGATGGCGCGGTGGCGGCATGTTGTTGCGTGTCGGAATAGAGGAATGAGTTTTGATACACGCGGTCTCATTCGGATATCAATCTATGGGTTTGGAGGGGTTTTAATACACATAGATTGATCTATGTGTTTCTGTCCCTAGGTTCCACTAACTCAGCCCTGTGGAGTTTTGTGAAAGATACATATCAGGAGTTCAGCGTCCTCCTATATTGGTAAGATATTGTCAGAACCCACTTAATTGGAGCAGATTCAGACCTTTGGCATTCAGACCATGTATTTCTCATACTCTACGGGTGTTCCGGTTCGAACATGGCACCTTTCTGAAAACAATTTTATAAATCGAGTATCAACTAAGCTATATTTCGTGAGCTAAATTTTGAAATTTTTGTTTTAGGTTTGGTATGCCCTCTTTCATGTGTTGGTTGCCAACTTTACACCCAGCGGGTTTATTTTTAATTGAATTTTCACTTTAGTCGAAAAGCATATATAATTTAAAGGTTGAGTATTCTTTAAAGATCAATAACTCAAACCACAAAGTTTGGAGATAGTTTTCCCTTATATTCATACACAAATGTATTTTATCATCAAAAATATGAGAAAGAGAATATGAATTAAATATTTCATAAATTAAGCTATTTGAGTCAATTTGACTTATTAATTTAAAAACTGTTCTCCTGCACACAACCTAGAGTGTAGATTTTAATTAATCATAATAAAACAAGACTATTAATAAAGTATTTGCGATCTCAATGCAATTATTTGAGTAAAATATTTGCACTTTGAATAGTGAGATCCGCATTCCCTCATGACGTTCTCGTTGTCAAATGGATTAAACTATCCATAACTACACATCTATTTAAACTTTAAACAACAACATCATCTATGGACACTCTAAACCTTTGTCCTTTTGTACCTATACAACAACAACAACATTACTATATTACCTTAAAGGATCCCCTTATGACGGGTATGGAGTGTCGGATGTACGCAATCATATCCATATGCTAGAAACACACAGATGTTTTTCAATAGCACAAAATGAAAATTGCACACACAGAGGTTGTTTTCCGATGACCCATAATGAAAATTGCGTCAAATTGTATCGGTATAGTGCTAATTCACAATATAAGAAGCGCATCAAATTTAGTGAGTCGTTTTATTTGATTGTATCATATTCAAAGGCAAAGAAAAGCGTGTACCTATAAGTTTACAAATTTCAGCGCATTTACATGTAATTATTTATTAAGTCTATAATGTATGTGCTCCTATAGTTTGTGACCCACTTCAATTTATGCTTCCGAGACATGCATGGTCTGTTTAAATTTTGGATTGATCCAACATAGAACAATCTCTCCATTAAAATACCACATCTTCGAAAACGTCGCACCTTCTTTCTCTATATTGATGAGTCCCTTGACAGGTTTGTTATCCAAGATAATTATATTTATATTTAAATGATTTAATAAATTGGATGCGATCCTTATATCGTGAAGTAGTACTTGATCGATACGCAATTTTTATTATGGGTCATTAGGAAATAATCTGTGTTTATAACACATAGATATAGTTTCGTACATCCGACCCTCCATAATCCGTCATGGAGCTTCTAAGGCAATGGAATAATATTGTTATGCTTGTGGTTATCCATCCTTACCT
Source organism: Eustoma russellianum (assembly GCA_036186865.1). Taxonomy (NCBI): domain Eukaryota; kingdom Viridiplantae; phylum Streptophyta; class Magnoliopsida; order Gentianales; family Gentianaceae; genus Eustoma; species Eustoma russellianum. The sequence continues at coordinate 3,488,338 of AP025052.1, forward strand.
TTCATAACTTGTTAGGGAAATGATATTCGTCCGTTTAGCTTTTTTTTTTTTTTCCTTCTCTTTGGCTTCTGGTTCCAGTAACTTTATTAAATATAACTATTATTTTATTAACAAGTCCAACCTGAATAGTCGATGATTCATCGGTTGAAACACAAACTCGATAGTTGTTGTTTTGTGACATTGAAGTTACAGGTTCGAAATGCGAAACAAACTCTTGTACAAAAATCATCAAATTGTGAAGCGATCCAGTCCTTCACCGTATTTTGTACAAACGTGAGAACTTAGTGTACCGGAAACGATCTATCTACTTAGTCAAGTATCTAGGTAAGTTAAATACTGTACTTAAAATTATTTCACTATTTCCTACCTGGTAATACGTTTCACTTAACTTTCTGCACATGTCTTCGCCAACTTGAAAAAGAAACACAAAATTTGTAAGCCACCGACAGACATTTTTTCCCTGCCTTTCTGAATTTTTTAACCAACGGACCCACCTTTTTTTTTTATGCAACTGACATATTAATGCATCAAAGAAACTCGAATCTAAATATTCACAACATCAACAACATTATTATAACATTGACTTAAAAAATTCTTTCTATGATAGTGTATATAGAAAGATCGGATAAACGTAACCATAGTTAAAAACATACGAAGTTTGTTTTTGAAAACTCAAATCTAAATATTAAGATTGGAAAAATGCTACGAAACTTAGGAGTTTTGCACGGAACCGACAGACGTATTAGCCACAGTTCATGTGAGGGCAACATGACGTACATTAATCAGTGGTAGTGGTTGGTTAGCGGATGAGATCCTAAGAGGCTAAAAATGAGACAGAATATGAGGCATCCAATCACGCGTCGCCACGTATACAAAAGCAAGTATCTTCATTTTTTGTTGAGACTAATACAAAATGGTTTTGGTTACCTGTCATAAAAATTGATGTGTTTGCACCCATGACGATATGTATCTTGTAGTATCTTCATTTTTTGTGTCTATATACACGTGTTATTATATATCGCCATGAATTGTTGTCCTGATCGTCGTCGTCATCAGAAGCTATCGTTAGAGTCTGGGGAGGGTATGTGTTAGGCAGACAATACATCTGTCCCAAGAGATAGAGAGTATGTTTCCAATAAGACCTTCGGCTCTATATGTATCTGCAATTGTTGTTATGATAATATTAACATCATTTATTTTCTCTATACAATTTAATAAAGTTTATATTAATGTATGAAAAGTGACTATGCCATTCTGGACGCAAAGAAATTGAAGATATCTATGGATCTTGACCATTTTTAAAAAAAAAAAAGTTTGGATCAGGTGAGCTCAGCGTTTTTAATTCAGCCTTACGCTTTTTGCAAGCCAATTCTCCTCAAGTCTCACAGTTTTTCTTGGATTTGGATCACTTCGTCAACATTTTCCTCATCCCTCTCTCCACCTCACGCCACATGGCAGCAGGGGTGGTGAGGCTAGATTAGAGGTGACTTGCATATGGATGTATGAGGAAGGTGGTGTCATGTGGCGTGGGGTGAGAAGAGGAGTGACGGAAATGTAGTTGATGTGATCCCACTTTTTTTCTGTTTTTTTTTTCTGTGAATTGAACTTTGGGCGATATGTACCATATTTACATACCGTAAAGAACATACTTTTGAGTTAGAACAGGGGTAATAATTCTATATAACTTTTTAGTCTTTGATACTCTCTATAATATCCAGCATTTAAACAAATATAAGATTTTAGGAGCATTGAAGATTCTAACCTTCACTGTTTTCTTCCAGACTCATTATTAAGTAATAAACAGTTCCCAGACATTTCAAAGATTTTTATAGCACGATGAGACAACCAATCCTTGACAGTTTTTGTGCTTTGTAGGTTTGTCCAGGTCTAGATCAAAACTTTCAGAATATTTAATATTCCGGCCCAAAATACCATATTGGCGTTTCTGGTCCAACGGTTAGGATAGCCTGATGCGTTCTTTTCTCTCCAATGTTTTGCAAC
>AP025052.1:3490348-3512316 GCA_036186865.1 Eustoma russellianum
CTCTCATCTCTTCCTGCTCATTTATCTACAGAATAAGTTATCAGAAGCCATACCTTACATCGTTAGCTGAAAAATATAGTATAAGGGCGATATCAACACTGTTTTAAACGTTCGATACATCTTTACTTCACCAAATGCTAACAGTTGCTTTCAAAATGGTCAATTTGGCATTCCAACACATCTGAGTCTCGAGGAGTATAGCCAAATCATAGTTTACGACTATGCATAACATGTCAATCCAAAACACCTATATACCTGCCTCAAAAGGTTACTCATTTTTCTTAATCTTCAGATCACCACATTTAATTTGACAAACATAGATGAAAACTTAATGCAGAGGTTTAATATGATGACGCCCATGAAGACTGCATAACATGAAAAAACTCTGATTAGTGTATAGTTTACATCTACAATTACACCATCTAACTTACAAATTCAAAATAAGAAACTTACAGACGACAAAATTTACCAAATCTAGGAAAAAGACCATTTGGCGCACAGCCAAAAATGACAGAAATTTATAATTCTAAAGGTACAGAAGTAGAGAAATGCAATATATTAATCCCAATAGACAGGAAAGATCTAAGCAGGACTACTTAAAGCACACATGTCCAGGGATAGTGCAACAGATTTATGTCTCTTCGCAGCCAAATGGTGTAAATCTCATTGTCAATTTCCTCCGCTGCGCATTTGGCTAGACATTGGTTCTAAGACCAGTCCTAAGATGGCACTGCAAAATAGATTTGACAGGAAATTAGAAAATCGGTACTTAAGGTCCTTACACCAGCCACCCACTCAAAACATTACAGCACATGAACCAGTCGCATATACACATCATCATCCGTACCTAATATATCCCAACGACAGTGAAAGCTAACGATAGGGTCTGGAGAGGGTAAGTGGTAGGCAAACAATACACACAATAGTCTAAATCAGTAAACAGGTAAAGATCTGCACAGAAGCGAATGCAAGAATGAAACTATCGTCTATCACAGAAACCAGATAAGAGAGACTACCATGCGATCGACTTTCACATGGCAAAAAGACTGAGATGGCAGATGACACCAAAATCAATTAATTGCTAGGTAGACAATGCAAGAAGTCATAGTCCTCCTTTTGTTACTAATTTCGAACAGCGCCATACTAGGACTCGACTGAACACTAAACTTGATTTCTGACACCAAACAACAAACAACCAGACAGTTTTCAGCTCAATATAGAAGATGCACAAACTGGATTTAATTAGGAAGACCAAAAGTCTCGAAGAAATAAAAAGGATAAAGGATAGTGACTGAACGGAGGAAAACCAGATGTTTTGATACCAAATTGATACGTGTTTGAGGTGCACAAGAAACGATCTTTTCCTTTGTTCAATGTTAAACCATCCTTGATTGCGGATCGTTAACCAAGAACTCATCGAAACCCTTGAACGTACACAATTTTCGTTTGGTTGTTGAACACATTCAAAGTTGTTAAATTGGTGTAATCCTAGAACCCATTTGGAAGAACCCTAGGCGTGAATATCTTTTTAAAGACGATGTGATACCACAACAACCACTCTTAATATCGATGCAGAATCTATTTGATCAAAGATCAATACACAAGAACAATTCTTCCAACTCAATTTATGTGAAAAACATTTTTATTCATCAAACCATATTTATAAGGGGAAAAAAATCAAAGCTAGAAAGAAAAAACAAAAACCTAATTTAACTAAGACTCTGAAAATTTGCAACTTTGACAAGCACTTTTGACCTTTTTTTCTCTCTGAATATGATCTTAAGGTCTCTATGAAAGTTGTAGATATGGAAAAGAGCTTTCCATAAAAAATTTTAAATCAAGTCAATCCGATAAGAGTGGCTTAATTTATGGCTCAAAAGCCGACAGCTCGTCAAACTGCCTGTGAGATTCAAAATCATTTTCCTTATACCAAAAGGAAATAAGTTTATCTTATCTAAATAACTCCTAAAACGAAATCTAAGCTCATTTGAGCTTCCACTTACATCAATAGATTAATTAAAACATAATAAAAATTAATTTGCAAAACATTGGACCCCAATACGTCTTGAATACCTATTGGATCTCCATCACTAAATCATCTGAAAAAGGAGGTTCTACATTAAGTAGTGAAACGCAATCATACACAATCAGGTCGACTTCCCAGCAGAATAGGACTTGCCGGTGATTTTGCAGAAGAATTCCCATCAGGTGAATCAACTAACTTCAATATGTAGCTCAGAGATACATAAGATGCTATCCAAATCCTTAATTAATTATTTTTGGATTTTGGATTTGGCAGGGGCTGGTCAAGTATGCATGTCAAAAATAACATTAGAACTCAACTTGTTACCCGAAGGTCACCCATTCAGAACAAAACATCGCATCAGACATGCAAATTAGCACATCTTTGCAATCACCCTAACAAGAACTAGATGCTGATATTGGACACTTGTTCCAATGCAGAAAGAATTAATGGAGTAATGAAGGCTCACTGTATGTAGAGGTGTCAATTTGCTCAGGAAGTTCTTTTATGTCCACTTCAAATCTCTCCTGGACCTACAGGTAAAGGAAAAGAAATCTCATTTTTAGATATAGAAGCAGCAACAAAATGCAAGAATAAAGTAAAGCTTGTCATTTCATACCTGGTTGAGTACATCAGAATCTGAAGCAGAGGAAACAAATGTAATGGCAAGACCTTTTGTGCCAAATCTACCAGCTCTACCCACCTGCAAATGAGCCAGGAACATTAGAATCCCCAACAAGATAACCTGTATAGGGCAGCACCTACACGGAAGTATGCAGCACATGTACGTTGCATATAAATGTGACCTTAAGGTTCATAGCTAAACAGCGTACAAAAGCCATTCATGAACTAGGACCCACCCGGTGGAGGTAAGTGTCTGCAGAATCTGGCATGTCATAGTTGATAACTATATTGACCCTTTCGATGTCAATTCCTCTACCAACCAAATCTGTTGCAACAAGAATTCTTTTATGTCCCTCCTTAAAACCCTTATAACGAGTCAATCTACAAAGCCAAAAGATTTTATGGTGATATCAACTGTTCAGTAACAACATCAAAATAAGAAAATGGACAAAGTTATCAAAAAGGAAAGTCAAGAAACAGTCTTACAAACCTTTCCTCTTGGGACATTCCAGAATGAATGCATATGGAGGGGAAATTACATTCCACAAGCAACTTGTTCAACTCTGCTGCTCGACTCACACTTTTGACGAATATGACAACTTGGTTGAAGTCCAATGCATCAAGCAGGTCGTTCAGCTTCCGATTTTTCTCAAGCTCTCTCAATTTGATATAGTGCTGCCATGGAAGGAAAATTGAGAAAAATATAAGGAAGGAATCCAAAAAGTCAAGAAACTTCAAAGGAAATAGAGTTAAAAATGCACCTGTACAAGACCATGAAGGGTCAACTTTGCCTCATCATCCACGTAGATTTCCATTGGCTGAAAGGAACAAATACCACAGTAAATCATACGAAAACCTCCAGAAGCTACTTGAATCCACTATGAAAAGAACGATGGAAGCATATTCCATCGGATTCTTGTCCTCTGACTGGCCTTCTTCAGATGCTTCCATAATGGGAACCAAAGAGAGGATCTTCCGTACAAAAGAAAAAGCAGCAAGGGCACTATCTCAATCCCGACTGACCCACTCAGACCCAGTTTCTAATAAGTCAGAACTAAAAAAAAGCCCAATCACGAACAGGAAAACAAGGTAAAAGATAAAAAATACTAGTGGAGAAAATAGTTGCTAGCTCCTATCACATTCAGGCCGTAAAGAAGCAACGTCTTGCTATTCTCCACTCTTGTACCAGGTTTCCTCCACTCTTGAACCAGGTTTCTACGAGCATTACGTGGATTTTAAGCACAACATATGTGATAAAGAATACGGTGCTTCATATCTTCCTGAGGTCTCTTGCAGAAAGCTGGAAGAACAAATTTACAAGTGTCAAAATGCAAGCAGAGCTGGCCAGTGGTATTTACATCTTGCATAAATTTCTTGCAAACTGGGCGTATATCCTTGCTGAGTGTTGCTGAGAACATCATCACTTGCTTATCATGAGGGGTCATCTTAAAAATTTCCTGAACATCTCTCCGCATGTCTGCGGAAAATTGAATTCTATCAAAATCAAGCGAAAACAAGAGAAGTATAGCAAGACCAACAAAACATGAAGTCAAACCATCAGATTGACGACATACCGAGTGACTCAAGCATTTTATCACATTCGTCGAGTATAAAATGCCTTACATTCCTCAGAGATAAATCCTTCTCTCTTGCCAAAGCAAGTACCCTTCCAGGTGTCCCAACAACAATATGCGGACATTCATTCTTGAGGAGATCCTTGTGAATTTTAATGTTCACACCTCCATAGAAAACTGCAACTTTTATATCTGTCAAATAAGTGCTGAAACGTTCAAACTCATGACAGATCTGCAGGAAGAATAAACATCATCAAAAACCTTGCAACAAAACTGGTGAGAAGATGAACAGTATGATTGCAAGAAAACTGTATATTATCTGATAAGATCTAGTGGTATAGAACATGCCTGATAAGCCAACTCCCTGGTGTGGCAAAGAACAAGTGCAGCCACTTGACCTGCAACAGGTTCAATCTGTTGCAAGGTCGAAAGGACAAAAACAGCAGTCTTTCCCATCCCGGATTTAGCTTGGCAAATAACATCCATGCCCAAAATGGCTTGAGGGATGCACTCATGTTGAACTGATGAAGTATCAAAGAAATCGCAGCCAAGGAAGCCTCAGTTTTAAATTAAAAAGTTTACCGTTGTACATCGCCAAAACAGGAGTGACAGAAGTGGTTTACCTGTGAGCAAATACTGGAAAATTAACTTCATAGATACAAAAAAAATGTAGAAAACTCCAAAGTGATTTAAAATCCATACAGCAGAAAGAAAGTATGAATTGGTATTGAGCCAACATAGCAGGGAGACTGATAGTAGCCGCCACAAAGTATAGCACTCTATAACCAAAACCTGCCAGCTAGGGCAGCAACTTAGCATCCATTACTTGGACAGCTTCATGTATGGAGAACTCAACTAAAATGCAACATCTTCCCAGATAGAAAATGCACATGAATAACCAAAAAAATATTGTAAAAATCCTTGAGCAAATCTAAGTACTGATAGTGATGTGGCCCGTGATACACATGCAACTTCTTCTCCTCAGGAGTTCAATGCACAAATCTCGAAACATTTGATTGACTATACAAATATGCAAACATGCGATTCACAAGAAAAGTTCATCCCCATAAGAGTATTCATTTTATGAGCAGGAGAAACAGAGATATCAGGTTCTAACATCCAGTGAGCAACAATCCAAAGGACGAGTTCCTCTAACATGCAAATGAAGCAATGATCTAAATTTGATAGAAAAAGGAGTCAACTCATAAATAGATACGTTCTCTGCTTTAGTGTACATGTGTCCTTTCTTGACTTAAAAAGTGTAGAAAGAAGTCTAACTATAACGCAAAACGGTGATTGACTCGATTGAAGAGGAGATGATGCACTGATAGGAAGAAAAGCAAATTAAATGACAATTAAAGAAGTCCAATGCAACTGGAGAAAGCAAGCATTTTGGACAACCACATACATCACAGTTGAACAACATATTCTTTCCAATTCAACAAAAACCACATATAGAAGACCAATAAACTAAACATAGAGTTCCAATCAAGAAGCAACTTTAAGAAATTCAGTAGCATATGTAGGTGCCTTGCCTTCAGACGGATGCTCAAACCCAGAGTCCACAATAGCACGCAGAAGTTCAGGCTTTAAAAGAAAATCCCTAAATCCAGAGCTGTGAATCCCCACATAGCCTCTGCAGCAATGGAGAAAAGCAAGTAAAGACCCGATCACTATCATGCAAAAAGGAAATGGAGGGGACAATTCAATACAATCCAGCCCTACACATTTGAACACTACTGTAAGCTGATGCGTCAGCAGAAAACTATTTTGCCACATTTGATTGCAACTCACCGTTACCGAAGATTTTCAACCACAAGAAAATACAAAGGAAAAAAACAACCATCAGACTTTGTGTGTGTGTGTAAAAGATCTTCTTTTATTGAACTTCCACCAACTTATACCCAACCAAAGAAACTTCTGCCTCCGGCAAAAATTTCACCCTAAATGTTTGAAAAACAAGTGCATTACTTCATTTTCAAGAGCTGTACAACCACATCCAAACAGTGTCATGTCTGATAACTATCTAGTACTAGAAGAATGAAAAGCAAAAGGTTCAGTGTTTTCTATCAAGTTGATGAGATGGGAAATTATGTAAAACTAAGTATGTTCTACATCCACACCTGTTTTATACCAGCATCATGAATCCAACAAGAGCACAATAAATGCTCACAGAGCAAGCAGTAAAAAAGCGTAACTTAGAGATTACAAAATTAGGTTCAACGTCTGGAACCATGAATCTTAGATACATTATAACAAGATAAATCATAGTCCTTTACAGCGAATACATCAGATATAGAAATACATAATACGAACCCTGAAGCCAAAACATAAAAATGAGCCGCCACAATTCATAACTGCAGAGAAACATGTACAATTTCAAGATTGACAAATAAAAGAAAGGAACGAACTTTTTGGGTGCCTCGCCATTGGTTTTGGCAGCCACGGAGTCAAGGGCTTTCTCCTCCTCTTCCTCGTAATCCAGCAGCTCTTCCTCGTAAGCGTCGTTCTCCTTGTTCTCTCCCATTATCTCTGCTGACACCTTCACATCACAACAAAACACAAACGCAGATCACTTCAAAATTTGCTGGTTTCAGAACCAATTAAACCAAGATTCTACATCTTTGACAAGAACTTTAGATATTTAACGAATAAGCTAACCTAACCTGTACTAAGATTAAAGAAATCAACTAGCTGATAAAACTAGGACTCCTTGGAGCTGCGGGAGAAAATGTTAAAAATATGGAGCGGAAAACTTCGATTAAGAGATAGATGGCCGGCAGAAGGAGAAGCGGAGGGTTGGGGAAAGCCGGGTGGAAGAGTGGAGATAGGGTTACAACTTACAAAAGACGGCGCGGCTCTGCTTAAGTAGAAAATCAAAGTTATCGAAACAAGATAAAGGAAAAGGCTTGTGAAAAATCCAGTGAACTAAATTAAAGTTACAAAAATGTCACAATTATTATTTCATTAACTATTTAAACAATAATCAACATGTCAAACATGTCTACATAGGGTTAGGATCTCCTCATCGATTTCCTCTCATCCCACTTTAAATCATACGACACATGGCAGCAGGGGATGATAAGTCTAGATGAAGATGACTCATATCTAGCCTCATCACTCCCCTGCTGCCATGTGTCGTACAGTGAAAAGTGAGGTAAAGAAAAATGGAATGTCTCGTCTCGTTTAGACAATAATTCATAAGGTATGTTTGCACTTATTCCAAAAGAAATAAAATGTAAAAAAAGATGGATCCATAACTAATTCCACTTATGCAAACCCTCCAGTTTAAGATAAGGGAGAGTATTAGCTAAATATGTGTATTCAATGCAATTGAATAGGTATATTTAAGATAAAGGAAAGTATATTAAAAACATGTTACAAAGAATAAAATAAGTATCATATTATATATTTTGTGGGATTCACCCTTAAAACATAAAAATAAAAGTTCCTTGTTACTCTTTTCGTTGAATTATTTTATTACTTACCATGCATTGTTAGCCGAAAAGAAAAAGATTTTGCGTTTTATTAATTTTCATATTAAAAGTTAACGATATGGTAGGGTGGATATACATATATGAGATATGCTCTCAAAGTTGCGTGCTAAACTTGGGTGCCTTAAGTGTAAAATTAAGTAATTTTAATTAAAGAAAAAGTACGCATTCGAAATTGTATTATATATGGCCTCTGATATATGTATTTTTTTTTAATAAAACAACATAGTTTTATACTAAGATGTTGAACTTTAGCAGCTAAGACATATAACCTATATGCCCTCCTCCTATCTACACGTCCATGATTTAGAGCCTAAAACTGGACTAATTTGGGATTTAGTTAGTTGGACCAGATTTCACTTTGTTTAATATGATCAATTTAATCTTTTATCATATTTCATTACCTTGTAAAAAGAAATTATTTTTTATTTATCCATATTTCCTGGTAAAGTTAACCTTTTTCTTTATTGCGCTCCTAATATGGGAATTCCACATTTACCAGTAACATATATCATGTTTGATTAAGATCTCTCATTTGTGATCTTTCACTAGTAAAATAGATGTCTAATCTTGGTCTTGAAAAATAAACATTTGTAATTTGGTTGCCCATAATAAACAATTTTGATGAACATTGAGTTTCAAACAATAAACAATTTTAATTTGGTTTTATGTACTAAGTTTCAAACAACATGCATGGTCTTTCTTATGTATCATGGGTCAATGGAATCTTCCAATGTACTACAGTCCACCTGATCATGAAATGCATGTATTTCTTTACTTGCAATCAACCTTCTTGAGATTACTTTCCATATTTCAAAACAAAAGGTAGAATAGAATCTCCCCATGCAATATGCAAACAATTTGGTGTACGTTTGGTGACAAACTTTTTATCTATGTTTGGAATTCTTGTAATTGTTTCCCATTCAAACTGGGACACTCAACCAAAAATTAATATCTTTCTTCAAATCTGGTCAGCTTTTAGATTTTATGGATAAAAGTTTGTTTCCGGTGCACTATTCTTCTGCGTTTACGTAGGGTTCAGGAAGGAGCCGAATCGTTTCGCGATCTGATGTACACATCTTTACCCTAAACTTTGTGCAAGTGACTGTTTATGCGGCTCGAACCTGTGACCTCAAAGTCACAAAACAACAACATTACCAGTTGCTGCAAGAACGGCCCTTTTAGATTCTTTGGATATATATCTAAAATCAAGAATCTCCATTCCTTCTCCTATTCTATGCCTAAAGGATATATTCCTATGTCCTAGCTTCTTTTCCACCACACCCAGAAGTTCTAAATCTGAACTTTCGTTACATAACATAGAAGTTTTGAACATTAGCCTTTGTGGGTGTTTAATTGCTATTATCATCTCATACCCTTTTTTGTTTGCCACTTTTCTTATTCTTGAAAAGGAAAGTACGTTTACTTTAATTGATGTTGTCATTCCAAAACATCTCAAAGTTACCTAAGGACTATTGAGTTGTAAATCATTTTAATTTAACATCCAACATCTTTCTAAAAGTTAAATAAGTTGAAAATTTCCTTTCAGATTATATGCACTTGTCCTGTATTGGTGATATAATTATTTTTTTTAAAACAGATTTCAAGGTTCTTGAATACCAAAATCCCAGCACAATGGCCGCATATTTGCTGCATGGAACACTTCTTGCAAGCATATTAGGAATTGACCGCCTACCCTCTGGACACGGCTCTAATGTATTTAGCAAGGTAAGTCTAGCTGACTTTTGAAAGTTATTATATACATATTGTTACCTGGTATATATATCATTTTAATTAAAAAATATCAAAATTTCAAGAAGTTCATTATATAATGTCACTATTATGCATCATGGAAAAACAAACCCTTTGATGTGATGGGAAATACATCTGTTTTTTTTTTTTCATGAAAAACCTTGAAGAAAGGGGGCATGGAAAGAACTAGTAGAAGTTGTCTATCTGAAATCAAGAGGGTTGCTCTATGCCGGAAAGGGGTAATGTACTAACCGACTTCCCTTGATTCATTCATCTAATATTTTTTGTTTTCAGTTTCTTTGATCACTAAAACAATGCACATATAGATTGCTGGAAGACGATTCTATGCAACCATTGATTTGGACAAGGCTCGGGTGGGGCGAACCAGAACCATAGATTCTGCAGCTTTTAATCCACAATGGGACGAGAGCTTTCGAGTTTACTGCGCTCATTGGGTCTCCAATGTTATTTTTACTGTTAAAGATGACAATCCTGTAGGTGCAACACTAATTGGCAGGGCTTATCTGTCTGTTACTGAGGTCATAAAAGGACTTGAGGCCGAAAAGTGGATTGAAATACGCAGTGAAGATGGGAATCCGATACCTGGAAGATATAAGATTCATGTTAGGCTTCAATACTTTAGTGTTAATCAAGATCCCAATTGGTCTCAGGGGATCAAAACTCCAGATTTCGCCGGGGTGCCTAACACTTTCTTTAGGCAAAGAAAGGGCTGCCAGGTTACTTTATATCAAGATGCACATGTCCCTGATGATGAAATTGCAGAAGGGCTCAAATCAGTTGGGTTGTATGATTCGAATAGGTGCTGGGAGGACATTTTTGAGGCCATCTGTAATGCAAAACATTTTATTTATATAACTGGCTGGTCTGTATATACTAAGATCACACTTATAAGGGATCCCAAGAGGCCTAAGCCTCCAGGGGCAGACCTTACTCTCGGCGAGCTATTGAAAAAGAAGGCTAATGAAGGGGTGAGGGTATTGATGCTTGTTTGGGATGATAAAACTTCAGTTGGAGATCTGAAGCGCGATGGTCTGATGGGGACGCATGATCAAGAGACCTTAGAGTACTTCCGTCTGACAAATGTCCATTGTGTTTTGTGTCCACGGATTCCTGGAGAGGGAGAAAGCATAATACAGGGATTTAAGGTGTCAACCATGTTTACACACCATCAAAAGACAGTTCTTGTTGATTGCGAAATTCTATCAGGCGGGTCTGACATGAGAAGTTTAGTGAGTTTTCTTGGTGGGATTGATCTTTGTGATGGTAGATATGATACTCGAGATCATCCGCTTTTCAGGACATTAGACACCACCCACAAGGATGATTTTCATCAACCAAATTTCCCAGGCTCTTCTATCGAAAAAGGTGGTCCTAGGGAGCCTTGGCATGACATCCATTGTAGATTAGAAGGGCCTGTAGCTTGGGATGTATTGTACAATTTCGAACAAAGGTGGAAAAAGCAAGTGGGAAACAGACATCTTTTCTCATTGTCTGAACTTTATAAGTTCCTCATTCGTCCAGCACTTGTTACAGCATCAGAAGATCTTGAGACATGGAATGTTCAAGTGTTTCGATCTATTGACATTGGGGCTGTTCATGGATTCCCTGAAAATCCAGGGGAGGCAGCTGAAGTAGGCCTGGTTACTGCAAAAGGTAATGTTTTTGACAAAAGCATTCAAGATGCTTATATCAATGCTATTCGGCGAGCCAAGAATTTCATATACATTGAGAACCAGTACTTTCTAGGAAGCTCATATGGATGGGGAGCGCATGGTGGTGACATTAAGGTTGAGGACATTAACGCATTGCATCTGATACCGCGAGAGTTATCGCTAAAGATTATGAGTAAGATTGAGGCTGAAGAGCGATTTACAGCATACATTGTGATCCCAATGTGGCCTGAAGGCATAGTAGAAAGTGGATCAGTCCAGGCAATACTTGATTGGCAAAGAAGGACAATGGAAATGATGTACAAAGATATTGCAGATGCTCTCAAGGCTAAAGGGATCAATAGTGTAGACCTCAGGGATTATTTGACATTTTTTTGCTTAGGCAATCGCGAGGCAAAAACAGCTGAAGAGTACACACCTCACCAGCACCCTGATCCTGACACTGATTATATCAGGGCTCAACAATCCAGGCGCTTCATGATCTATGTTCACGCGAAAATGATGATAGGTTAGCCAAAACAGCAACCAATAGATTAAATGCATGAACTTTATCCATCTTTTACTATCTTTCAACTTCTGATTTTTCTAATGAAATGATTGACAGTGGACGATGAATACATAATCATTGGATCCGCGAATATCAACCAAAGGTCAATGGATGGTACAAGGGACACTGAGATAGCAATGGGGGCATATCAACCTCATCATCTAGCCACCAATGCACAACCTGCCAGGGGAAAGATACACGGGTTCCGAATGGCCTTATGGCTAGAACACTTAAGTAGGCTTCATGAGGACTTTGAAAATCCTGAGAGCCTAGCTTGTGTGAGACGCGTGAACGTAATGGCAGATGAATATTGGAGCCTATACTCGAGTGAAACATGGGATGAAAGCGAAGATCTTCTAGGACATCTTCTTCGGTATCCTGTAAATATTTCGAGTAATGGAGAGATCAGTGAATTGCCAGGATTCCATTACTTCCCTGACACCAAAGCTCCTGTGCTTGGCACCAAGTCTGATGTTCTTCCTCCAATCCTTACTACTTAATGCTCACTTCTGTAGTACATTGCTTTTTGTTACCTGTGCAACAAGTGATTAACATGCAGCTATTGGACAAGGCCAGATATTGCCTGCCAGGAATCAATGCTTAATCCACGACTTTCCATGTTCGTATCAATAGAAACTTGTTTAGATAAATATATAAGTTTGATAAATAAACATGTTACATCGCGGTTGTAATGCATTTAATTCCTATTATATGTATACAAAGTGATAATTTTTGATTTGTGTGTACTGTGTTGATTTTCCAAATTGCAATTTGCATCTTCATATACACTGGATAGGCCAGTTGGACCACAACACATAAAATATGTACATATACATACACGTACTACATGTATATATGTGTGTATGGGTGTTATATTGTATCTTAGTCAACAAATATGTTTATGACCATTGTGGTCTTACATAATTAGAGCATTGCAAATATTATGAAATTGTAAGATTGAAAGTGGTAGCGTAGATGACGTATATCAATAATTAAAAAAGAGTATGTTACGTCTCTTTTTCGTTCATCGATTCACATCATTCATGTTATAATTTCACCAAGAAAAACATTATTCATGTAATTACTGTGCAAAACTAAGATATCTGATAAAACTTACGCTTGACGCTGTATACAGTGACAAAATAAAAAAGAGTTGATTAGGGGTCCATGTCCATCTATAACCCATATCTGATTATTATTTAAAACAGGACATACAACAATAACAACATTATCCCATTGTCTTAGACGCTCTCGTCTATGACAGAGTATAGGAGATCGGATGTACGCAACCATACCCATGTGTTAGAAATACACAGAGGTTGTTTATATTCCTAATGGAGTCAAGGACACATTCTTCTTTGACTTTGGAATATGATAGAATAAAGCAAAATCATTCACTAAATTGTATGATCCATTTTCCAACATTGCGTGGTTGGTAATAGATACATGCATCTTGGAAGTTAATTCTGCAGAAAGTGTAAGTAACGTTTACGTCAAAGGACCACCATCCCATCTCTATCTGTCCTTTGTCAAGGTTAGAAAGTCCAAGTGCATCGTGTTATAGCTGACGTGGTTCTCTATGTAACCTCATATGAGCAAAATATTGTTAATTCTTATAAACTTTGATGAGGGAGTCTCCTCCATATGTACCAGAGGCCTCTTAGCCAGGTAGGATATAAATCGAGTGATGTGCTCCACCGACAGTCCTGCAAAGGGAGAGGACACACGAGACTTAGTCAGCCCAGAGACAAACCTTGTAATATTTCAACAAGGATTGTCTCCACACGGACTCAAACTCGGGACGTCGGGGTTCTAACCCCAATCACCTTTGCCACTTACCACTGGACTATGCTCATGGGGCTTAATTCTTATAAACTCATACTACAATAGAAGGGTTTGAGCTTTATATGCAGTTGGTTATATATATATATATATATATATATATATATATATATATATATATATATGGGTGGTTGTTTTGGTGTTAAAATTGTAATGTATCTCGCTATATATATATATATAAAAAAAAAGATGTCATTTGTCTACTCTACTTAATTAGGCTGGCAGAGCCAAGTCTATCAATTAAACGACCAAGCTTAAAGTCGAGTTTGATCCAAGTTTTAAACCCGATTCACATTCAAATTCTTTAAAATTGAGTCCGATATATGTCAAGAATTCAGTAGTCTATTAGATTGATAAGCCGTGACCAAAAACTCACGAAATGTCCCAAATAAACTTATCAAAACTTGACCTTCAAAATCGAGTTACATACATATGTTTTTTTAGCTGCATTGAAGATGCGAAAACAATTTTAGACAATTGATGGATGGTTTCTCAAAAGAGGTGATTATATTTGTTATATAAGTAGGTTATAATTTACATAATTGGAAAAGCCAAAAAGGCGATAAGGTGGAGGGAATAATGTAAGAAGATAGCATGCAAATTCTTTGATTTGAAAATTACAAGTGGCTCAAGATTCATGAATGAAGGAGTCAGTACATACACAGAGATCAAACAGTGATCCATTAAAAGCTTGAAATATTGGCAAGTTGATCATTTAAATTAAATTATTGTCAAGTTGTTCACATCACTTCAAGTTGACCACATGGCTTGAGTCGATTTTAGTGTTATCCAATTATTTTTGGTTTAAGGAAATCTTTTTTATAGGACTGATTTCCTTAATCTCAGATGCAAGTTGTATAATCCTTTCTATTATAAATATAAAAATAAATCCAAGTTGGAATTGGTGCATTATATAAATTTCTGAAAGTCTTTTCCAAGTTTCTACCTACTGGGATTTGAAAAAAGTGAATGACTAGGACGAACGACTTGTTAAGATGAGCTAATGTTTTGTTTGGACAAACTTCTACTAGTTTATTTTATGTGGATCATACATAATTTTAAGTCGGGAAACAATCTATTACATAAAATGTAAGGTAAGACTGCGTATATCAGATCGCAAAGCGATCCGGTCCCTTTCTATAGTCTGTTCAAACGTAAAAACCTAATGCATCGAGAATGTTCTTTTTGTATAATTTTTATACTCATGATTCTTACGTATTCAATGAGCTTTCTTCAATATTATTATTTGGTATCAAAGAAAAAAGTTGCCATTCTTTTATTAAATCGATTTTTATTACTAAAGACTTAGTACACATAAATCCAACAATATGCAGTTTTTGAGTTTTTGGTTTTCCTTATGTAAAACTTCTCTATCTTTCTTTTTATAAAAAAGTTCAGATTATACACACACTCACACACACAGATATATATGCATATACATACATATACATGTATGTATATATCATAAGACTTAAGTTGGTGTATCGTACTTTATTAATTAGATTATCAATTGTCTCATATGCAAAGAGGTGCTATAAAAAAGACAAATAATTTTTTTAGTGATAGATTTAACTGTGAAAAAGTGGTCTGCCCTTCGAATTTTTTTAGAAAAGGATTGTATTGCTTAAAAAAAAGAAATGAAGGAGAGAAGAAAAAAAAGTCGGAAAAAAAAAACAACTATCATACTGATGATATAGGTTTTCTTTTTTCTCCAAAAAAAAAATCGTCTTATTAATAACTGTAAAGTCGGTACAAGTGGTATTCTTTCAAAAAAAAAAAGAGAGAGATACAACTATTTCGGCATGTACCGATGATATAAGTTTCCTTTTAACCTTCTTTCAACATACCAAACGGGAGGAAAATTGATATTCACACCAACGGCTACAAGGTGAAGTACAAAATCTATTACAACTACAACGATTTACAAGAAAGATCCTATTCTACTGTACAAATTTTTTTCCCAACTTCTAGTTTTTCAACTTCTTTCAGCTTTTTTGACTGTGTCTTTGTCTTCAGTACGCGAAGTTGGAATTGGTGCATACATTTAGACCCAATCTCAACTGGTATTTGTAAAATCTCAATCTATATTAAACCAGAAATCCACTTGGTTTGGATGCAGATTGGAATTGGTGCATACATTTAGACCCAATCTCAACTGATATTTGTAAAATCTCAATCTATATTAAACCAGAAATCCACTTGGTTTGGATGCAGATGGAATTTCACTAATCCATTGAAACTATCTGGATATCTAACTTATTTCACCATATCGACACCTCCTTTAAAAGAAACATTAACATCGTTCTTAATGATACGCATATATGCATATACATATGTATAAATATATAAATACACACATACATAAGATATATATACACTATACGTACATAGATATATAGATATATACAAACTATCTACACACACATGCGGTGCATATATATTTATATTTGTTTATTTATTTATTTATGCATAGGTATATATGTATACTTATATATATATATACATGTGTTTGTACTTAGTTATTCTTGTATTTATATGTATACACTTATGTACGTGGATATATACACACACACATATATATATATGTATGTATAGTGCGTGTTTGTGTTATATAAGTCGATAATGCTATCAAGTGACATATATATATACACTTGTATATATATACACTTATGTACGTGGATATATATATACACACACACACACATATATATGTATGTATAGTGCGTGTTTGTGTTATATAAGTCGATAATGCTATCAAGTGACATATATATACACACTTGCATATATATATATATATATATATATATATATATATATATATATATATATATATATGTATATGTATGTGTGTGAGTGCACGCACAAACTAATACATAAACGGAAATCATGTGTGGTAAAAATGGGCACATAGGATATTTTTAGTTAATCATATTATTGAACTTGTTTCATAAAAAAAAATCATTATGTACAACTTAAAAGCTAAATATCCCGCGAGAGAAGAGATCCTACGTGAAATTGAAGACGAACAATATTAACATACGTTTGGACAAACCCCAATATTAATGTACATCAAAATCTTCGTCGGAACTTGCAAAATTCAAAAGGTAATTTTAAAATGCTTTTAAACAAATATTATTTGTCGATCCTCAATCAGCTAAAATCTAATATACATATAGACCCCTTCGACCATCTCTCTTGATTGATGTTTTCTTTTAGCTATTATATCATATTGGATCAAGTGATCAGACGAAAATAGATACGTTTTCAGAATCGTCAGGTATATTCAGGCCAATATAAAAAGCATGTACAAATGCTCACCCGAAAGACATTTAGAGTCACTAAGTATATTCATAACGATCACAAACACTATGTCAGACTCAATCATTAGGTCGATCTTATTACTACACCTATGGAAACTAAGTCAAAACAAATCATTTTGGCCACAATTATTACCTCCGCCTCAATCGTCACTTCAGCCATAGCCATCAAGTCGACCGGGTCCATGGCTACAGCCGTCACCTCGGCCTTTCAGGTCAACTCGGCCAGGACGGCTTCACCATGCAACAAGACATGTGTCACCAGTTCAGTGACACTTGACGTCTATGCACAAGTAGGAAAAAACGCGTGCAACATACCACGATCCTCAAACAAGCATTGACCAACCAAGGCATATAAAATGACTTATCATCGCCAAAGAGAAGGGGGTTTTGAAACGAAGATTTAGACATTTCAGAAAATATTCTTCTCAAAATACACAAAAAATTCTCACAAAAAGCCGGTTTTTTTAGTATTCTAGCATATACAAAATGTCTAAAGTGGAACATCTCATAACTGACTAGAGCGTCAGAAGGTTTTTTCCGAATTAACAACTCCAACGCTTCTTACCTTGCTGAGTCTGGCATGTTTCAGGAGGAGATTTACCATATTTTTAACCGAATCAATCCTTACATGTGAATTTCAAATCCGTTTATATATATTTCAAAGACGACATAAATTTAAAAAACTGAAATATAAAATTGTGAATATTAACATAAAGGATAATATTTTTATTGTAAAATTATAATATAGAAGTTAATCACATTAATGATGTAGGTTAATAAATTAAAAAAGTGTAAAAATACACTATCTGAGTCATTTATTAGTATACAAAGTGTAAAAAATGACGTGATAACGTTTGAAAGCAAAAGAAAGAAAAGTCTTATGGAAAGAGGGGACGAAACATGGAACAAAGCTTACCGTATCTTTGGTGTTAAGGTTCAATGAACCAGGGCATGAATGACATCCCCTGTCTTTTCTATCTCATCCCTCGAGTATAATAATAAAGAAATAAATCATCAAAAAATGGAAAAAGAAAGCTCCCATACCCAATTTTTGACAATAAAAAGATAACTACGGCCACCCCTTACCAAATACAATGCATTGTGTTGTCTAACCTCCACCCACCACAACTGATCGCTTCTTTGTTTTCTTCACCTTTCCTTTTTTTTTTTGCCCCATTCAATAGGGTTTCTTTTGCTGCTTACAGATTGCTCTTTGATTTTGGCTTGCTGATGCATTCTGGGCTTGTTGAAGCACTACTGATTGTCTTTCTTCTGGCTGATCTTCCTTTTTTTGCTCTCGAAAGAGGGTTCTGTGGATTTCAATTGTTTGAGCTTCTTTTACAGCCTTTTTCAGCATGTCGAAAATCCTTGATTTCAGCGGTAAGATTCTGGTCTATTTCTTAATGGGTTTTGATTAAAGTTCATGACTTTAGTATAGTTTGATGATTCCCTTCAGTGAAATTTCTACACTTTGTTCATCTTTATGTTGCTTCGGGTTTGTTCTATTTTGCATCTTTCTGTTTTGGGGCTTGCATATACGTGTAAGAACTATTTGATGTGGTAGTTTTGTGCAAGATCTAGTTTTTATTCTTTTTTCCTTCGTATTTCTTATTCTTGTGAATAATTAAATCAGGGGTCTGCAATGCAAGCTTTATCATACGTTCTGCTTTCTTATTGCATTGCTGATTGGCTAAGGGATGGTGCTGTACTAATTGGCTTACTAGTCCATGTTATCTGAAGTCTTTGTTATGCACGTGCTTGCTTGTTTTATTGCATATGTGATTATTGATTATTTTGTGGATGGTCTCCTAGTTTTTTTTTTTTTGGGTGTAATTGATGGTCTCCTAGACTTGGTTCATTGTTTGGTTTGTTCACTGAATTAATTGATAATATTGAACCTGAGGCCCTTATGTGTAACACTTGAAAGATGTGGGGAATAAAGCTTTTTGATCATCATCATCATCATCTTGCGCATGTGCCTGTTTTAACTTTGGTTTCCTTGCATGATCTGTCCAGAACATATCTGGCCTAAATCATCTGTATGTATGTATTGATAAAAATTGGTTTCTCTGCATAAGTCATGGTTTATGAGTAGAACCCATGTCTCTCTCTAAAGAGGGAATTCATTGTTCGCCTCTGGTACTTGTTCATATAGTTATTTGCAAATCCAATGTAGTTTATGTTGCATGCATCTGATTTTTTCCCCCTTTTGCTTTTGGGTTCAGGTGATAAAAATTTTTACTTTAGGAGTTCACTATATCTGGATCGGAAGCGAAGCGATCAAATATTGTCCCTTGGGCGTGATGTGGATGTACTTTTTCCTCGTTGCAAGAGGTCTCGCATTTGTGCTCCTTTTATTTCCAGTGATGAAAGTTTTGCGCCAAAGCAATCTTCCATTGAGGTTCTTCCGGATGAGTGCCTCATTGAGATCTTCAGACGCCTACCTGGTGGTGAAGAAAAAAGTGCATGTGCTTGTGTTTCAAAGCATTGGCTTATGCTTCTAAGCAGCATTTGTTCGGGTGAAATATGTGATCAGAAGATAATCAATTCCTCTTGCCGTGAAGGGGAATCCATCTATTCTGGGGTTATAAAATCCTTCGTATCTCAAAGAGAGAAGGCGGCTAATTCTGATGGTATTAAGTCTGATTCAAAAGCAATTGATAACAATGGTGTGGATGATGGCCATCTTTCCAGGCGTTTGGAAGGGAAGAAAGCCACTGATGTCAGATTAGCAGCCATTGCTGTTGGTACGGCAAGTCTAGGGGGTTTAGGCAAGCTCTTGGTCCATGGAAGCAATACTACTCGTGGTGTGACTGACTTGGGTCTCAAGGCGATTGGTTGTGGCTGCCCTTCTTTAAGATATCTTTCTTTGTGGCGTATACCTTCCATTGGTGATGAAGGACTACTTGAGATTGCCAAAGGCTGTCGCCTGTTAGAGACTCTTGACCTTTGTCATTGCCCTGGAATAACTGACAAGGGTTTGCAGGCTATTGCAAACAACTGCCCAAATCTAACATCATTGGTTATAGAGTCTTGCTCCAACATTGGTGATGAAGGATTGGTGGCCATTGCTCGGAGCTGCCCCAACTTAAGGTCGGTTACCATAAAGAACTGTACACAGGTCGGGGATCAAGGAGTTTCAAGACTCTTTACCTCAGGGGTTAATGTACTGACAAAGGTGAGGCTGGAGGCTGTGAGCATAACGGATGTAACGCTTGCTGTAATAGGTCGTTATGGAAGTTCATTGCAAGATCTGGTACTATCTGGGCTCCAACATGTGAACGAGAGGGGCTTCTGGGTAATGGGAAGTTGTAAAGGTTTAGTGAATTTGCGCACATTTCAAGTGACTGCTTGCCGGGGAATGACAGATAAAGCGCTTGAAGTTTTACTTGCAGGTAGCCCTCACGTCAAGCGAGCTTGCTTCCGAAAGTGTGCATTTATGTCTGATAAAGGATTGGTTTCTTTTGTGAGAGCGGCCAAGTCACTTGAGGTTCTTCGAATAGACGAGTGCCACAGGATTACCCAATTGGGGTTCGTTGGCATTCTTGTAAACTGTGGTAACATATTGAAGACTCTAGCAGTAATAAACTGTTATGGGATTAAAGACCTAGCATTTGGAGCTCAGTTAATGACACGATGCCATTCCTTGCGATCTCTATGCATTAGTAACTGCCCTGGTTTTGGTAATGCTAGCCTGTCAACTTTGGCTAGTATCTGCCCCAATATAACGCATATTGAGCTTAATATGCTTACTGGTATAACTGATGAGGGCATTCTCCCCCTTGTTGAGAGCTCTGAGACTGGCTTGGTGAAGGTGAAGCTGAGTCAATGCACTAATGTTACCGATAAAGTGGTTTCTGATATTGCAAAGATACATGGAGGTACACTTGAAATCTTAGAGGTTGATCGTTGTGGATGCATAACAGATGCTAGTCTGTATTCAATTGCGAAGTATTGCTCAGTGCTAAACGAGCTTGATGTTACCAATAGTAAAGTCACTGATGCTGGGATTGCGGCCTTGGCCAATGATGCAGTTGTGGTTACCCTGCGTATCCTGTCCCTAGCTAATTGCTCCTTGATTACAGACAACTGCTTGGCTTCCTTGTTGGAGCTAGGCGTGTCACTGGAGGGTCTTAACATTCAGCATTGCCATGGAATCAGTCGTGCTATCGCTAATCTGCTTGTAGATCATCTTTGGGCTTGTGATATCCTTTACTGAGCAAAGCGCAAATCAAGAAACCGATGCCAGTGTGAACGGAAGCATTATCACTTAAGTAGATCTCTATGTAGCTGTTAAGAGTGCAGTTTGTGGTTCATCAGTGACAGGTCTTTATGATCTAGTGCGTCAGCTCTTTTTTCCATCGAGTATGGCCATGTACCCTCCTTTTTTCAACAGCATTACGTGGATGCTGTTTCAAGGATTTTGGCCCCCCATGTTGGGGAGTCTTTTAACGGCCATAGTTCGTTGAGGACGCAGATGCTATGCACTAGACAAGAAGATCCTTCTGCATGAACTGCCAGTGTCTTTTTAGCTTCTAGCCTAGCTCTGGTTTATCAACCATGGTTTGGCTAAGTTATGTTGGTCAGTGTCAAGTTTTTTACAGTCATATTGTGCGTCTGTGTGTCCGGTTGAGTGTTACCTGAGTCTTAAAATCCAGTGTAAAATGGTGGTTGCTTTTAGCAGTTTTAGCGTGGGTGCTTTGCTTGCTTGGGTCTTGGCGGTGGCAGCAAGTTCTGCCTCGACATCCTCAATTTCCTCGAGATGTGGATGTTTTTTTTTCTTGGCAAGTCTGGCTTTTAAGGCCTCATTTTGTCGATGAACTGTTTCTGCAGCCACTGGTTTGTGTGTATGAATAAAAATGTATTGTTTGGATGTCACATTTTGGGTTGAATATGTTTGTAGATGATAGATGGTGCAGATATCTCGTTCTTTTCGTGACAAGTGCGTGCATAAGTATATGTTTGTGATATCATTATTCTTATTATTACTGCTACTAATTTTGGTATTTCATGTTTAACTTTAAAAGTTGAAATCTTTGTTTAACAAAAACTCATTAAGAAAAGCGTTGACATTGATATGAGTTTTTGTTAGGAGAAATAC
>AP025052.1:3521485-3557864 GCA_036186865.1 Eustoma russellianum
AAGGGGCAAAATAGTCTTTTTAATAGAGCTTGTGGGTTTTGGATGCAAAATTAGGGATTTACCTTTTAGTCCAATGATTGAGACATGTATTTTTAAACATGAAAAGTGTTACAAGCATAGTATACATCAAGAGCTAAAGGTAATTTTGGTAAAGATGAGGTCCAAAAAGGATATGCTGAAATCATAACCATGTGGAAATTGACAAGGTTGATGAATTAAGGTAAAGTATCCAATGATATATTGAGCTGAAAATTTTATTCATTATATCTGATCGAATCCAATTTTTTTAAATTTTGCCTAACTATATGATGATCGATTTTTATCCATTAAAATCAAGGCAATCAAAAAGTACACTAATTGGTAATTGATAAATGCAAACACTAATTTGATAAAAGACATACATGTATCGTTTTGTATCATTATATCTCATGATCCATTGTTGATCAGTGATCAAAAAATAATTGTGTCGGTATCAAACAGTAGTGTGTATTTATTAATTTCATATTAGTTAATTTTGTATAATTAAATGATAGGTTTAAGTACATCCCTCATGTCGTTTTCTATTTGACATTGACTATTTAATAGTTCCTTTTGGATCATTTGTGTTAAAATCTCTCGTAGTGACCACCACCACTTCCGATTTCATTTTGATTTAGGGTTACTTTCACTCACTTTCCTAAACCCTAATTTATATCATTCTCTTGTTTTATGCATGGAACCAAATCAATATTACCGGGTATCTACAGTTTATAATACTCCATTCCACTGTGCATAAGAACGTGCATGTAATATGTTATAATATTTCCAATTATTTGACCTTATGTTAATTCGTATAATCTTCCAATCTTCTGAATAATAACTTTATGGTGCGTTTGCAGGCCTAACAAAGCAGACAGACACTAACAATTACATACTCTGATACTAATTTCACATTGAAGCTTTCAAGCATCATCTAGGAATCAACAAAAGAGAAAAAGAAAACAAAAAATCACTTTAGGACATTTTTTTTTGTCCTAAAGTTTAATTTTTTTTTTCAGCAGATGTGGAAGAATAAATCACAAGTTAAAAAATGATGACACATACATCATGCACGGCTAACTTTTTAAGTCTTTGATATGGTTATAAGTTGCTACAACTCTTTTCTGAACATATTACATGGTATATAACAAGTTAACAAACCTGTGCACGCTAAAAATCTTTGAGATTTTTGTGTTAAGGTATTTTTCTTTCTCATTTAGTTTTTGGTTTTTTCTTTTCATTTCCGATAGAGTCAATGACGTCTTCTTCGTTAATTTTGATTTATGATGAAATAAAACATGATGAATCACTAAATTGGTTGACTTCTTATATTGTGAAGTAACAGTTGATCGACACAGCTTGACGCAATTTTCATTATGGGTCATCGGGAAATAACATCTGTGTGTTTGGCGTATTCTTCGTTGATTTTGGAATATGATGGAATAAAACAAAATCCATCACTAAATTGGATGCGCTTCTTATATTGTCGACACAGCTTGACGCAATTTTCGTTATGCGTCATCGGGAAACAAAATCTGTGTGTTTGTCATATTCTTCGTTGATTTTGGAATATAATGGAATAAAACAAAATCAATCACTAAATTGTATGCGCTTATTATATTGTGAAATAACAGTTAATCGACACAGCTTGACGCAATTTTCATTATGGGTCATCGGGAAACAACATATGTGTGTTTATAATACATGACTATGTTTGCGTACATCCGACTCCCATACCCTTACAGACGGAAACCTCTAAAGCAATGGATAATATTGTTGTCGTTGTTTTCACTCTCAAATATGAGAAAACGTCCTGCATTAACCATGTCATCATACAACATCAAAACCGAAAATATCCTTGGGTTTTTTATTATCAAGCTCCTCTCAGGTAGTACAGTCACATGCTTATACTTATTTTCGTTCTTTTGTAATTTCGTATAGAAAAACACTACTATTCTTAGGCTTCATCTGCTCTGGTTCAATGTGTGCAGTGACTAATTGCAAAGTGAACACTACAACAAAAACACATACCCTCTATATCCTAACGATACCAAAAACTATCGTTAGAGTCTGAAAATGGTAAGAAACAAGCAAACCATACTTTCATTCCAAAGGACAAAGAATTTTCTTATAGTCAGACTCCCAGCTCTACAACAACAACACATACCCAGTTTGCAAAGTGAACACTGAGAACAGCAATACTAGCATCTCTTCAGAAGGAACTGCGGTTACAACTTTCAGACGAAAGCAACTGAACCTATGTAGAATATCCTTCTTTTGTTGCTTTACCAGGGCTATATAGCTGTGTCGTCTAAACAAATTATGTAAGTCTTTTATCGTACGAACAAGTGATATAGATACCACTGATATATAGCTTTTTGTTGTATATTTTTGCATAAGTTATCACTGGTTGCAGCAAAAACCAAGTAGGTAGAATGGTAATCTACCTATATTCCCATTGGTTATATGTATGCAGTGTGGTCATATGTATAACAACAACAACACATACTCAGTATATCCTAATGACACCGAACGTGGTCATATGTATGTTGTGTGATATTTGCTTGTAACTTTTGGATATACCATCTGCCATATTGGAGCGTATCGTAACATGCTGTTGTATCTATCATATTAACTGACTGGGCAGTTGGACATGCTACTCTGGGTAGTATTTATATATTTGTAATGGATAAGCAAATTCCTCAAAGTTGAGTAGAGCGTATTATATTTATAAATGCGGACATGTCGTCAAACTATGTAAATCTATTGACTCCGATTTTATGTGTCTATTGTACGATTACACTTTAATTTAAGGATTTCAGCTTACATGTAGAACTCATGAGTCATCCACCATTATTTAAAAAAAACAAAAACCCCCTCATCATGGTGCGACTTCTACAAGACTTTAGTGTGTTGTTGACCTACCTTTAGATTTTCTTTAAATGGGTGATGTAGTTGCATGAATTGAATTCCCCTATATTAGTATCATCCGATTATGTATCATTTTATAAGTTATATATACCCATCTTTTCTCACGTTTGTTCAAATAAAATAAATATGACTTAGTCGTTGGATCTTACAACAACAACATTATTCCATTGCCTTAAATGCTCATGCCTATGGGAGGGTATGCAGGGTTAGATGCACGCAATGATACACATGCGTCATAAAAACACTAAGGTTATGACTCATAATGAAAATTGCATCAAGTTGTGTCGATCAATTATCACTTCACAATATAAGAATCACATCTAATTTAGTGAATCATTTTGCTTTATTTCATCATATTCCAAAGTCAAGAAAGAGTGTTTATTTGACTCTATTGGAAATGAAAAGAAGTCGCCGGATCTTATTATTGACTAATGTAATAGCAACAAAATCATTTTTGAGTTTATATCGGAGTCATAAAATTCTTCTAAAATGTTCGTTGCGTCGAGGTTTAATTCTTACGATGATATATTCATTAATTCATGATAAATTTCTGCATCCGCGGGCAGGACAGCATGCATATCTCCATATAACCATAACTCTTAATATAGACAATCTAGAAAACTTAGTTAACCATATTTATAATTCAAATAAATTTAAAAAGATTAAGTTTGAATATAATTTCTTTTTTAGCATTTATCTAATGTGTATGTTTGTATACATCCGACCTCCCCATACTTTGTCATAGACGACAGTCTCTAAAGCAATGAGGTAATGTTGTTGTTGTGTCACAAAGTTGAAAAAGAAAAACTTTGAATCGTTCCAACACAAATTGTTAGCATCCTAATGGTTGACTTGAACATCGTTGAAATGTGCATGTGACGCTCAGCTTGCAATTAATTGCTGCAGTTGGGAATAATGGCATATAGTCATAATTACTATGTAGAAATTTCAACAATCTTGTCGGGTTGACTTGCAACAATTTAGTTTATATGAGTCTTGCTTGATGTTATTTAATATATTATATTGTACAACTAAATCGCTTTTTAAAGTTTTTATCAGCTTATTTTTTTATATTAAGAACTTGTTTTATTTAATTTTTATCATGTGATTAGGTTCTAATCTAGTTTTCATCTAACTAAATATTCTACTACTTCCTCTAGTGAATAAGTTTGGTTTACGTTGTTACACAAAATAGCAATCCATGGTAAGTGCATGCATTTGATTGAATTACATTAAAATTAAAAGAATAAAACTCATTGTAAATAACTATATTATAATTAACCATTTGAGCTAAGCCTTGTTTTGACAAATGTTGATAACCCGTTATTCTTTCTAATTTAGTCCGTGAGGGCGGGATTTTAAAGCAACTGACAAGGTTGATACTTTATGATCCTGACGTCACGGATTCGAACCGTGGAAAAAACATATTACACAAAATGTAAGATAAAGCTACGTATAACAGATCGCGAAGCAATTCGAGTCCTTCTCATACCCTACGCAAACGTAAAAGTCTAACGTACTGAAATTCACTTTCTTGTCCTTGCTATACGGACGGACTCGTGGGTTTTATTCCTTTGTTTCTTTTTTCCATGTACTTCTCTACTAACTTTTAGGGTAATGTACCAGTATAATTTTAATTGATTAAGAAAACAGTGTTATGTAGCATTATTTTACTATAATTATTGTTGATTCTCATATTTGTCGTTTTTATGATTCACTATACTGCTGTATTTCAAGCTTTTAAGCTAAAAATAATCATATTGGAAATTACACAAAATTTGGTAGACACATTATACAAAATAGACAACTCTTTGAATACATTATGGGACTAGAATACAAAGGCGTATATGGTTTAATTTGATGAACAATATGTTAGGTGAGGCTTAATTGTAATATTAATTAATTGCAAGTGTATGACTTGAATTGATGACCAACAAATTAGGTGAGGTATAATTGTGTATGTGCGTATATATCCTTTTCCAACAATAAATGCCTTTTCCCTTTAATATTCTTTCTTTTTATTTATTACTTTCAAATACTAAAAATTTATGTATTCCTAGTGTTTTTTCCCACACCATGTTACCTTTATTCCTTATTTACTCACATAACCATTTCAGTCACCACATTAATATTAATTAAGAGTTGTTTTAGTCTTACTCCTCAAATAACTGAAGTCATTTATAAACATTTTTTAATTGGTGTATCAAAACCGAAATGGAGTTTTAAAAAAAATTAAATGACGGAAAATACTAATTAACAGGCAAAGTCAATCAAAGTAACGCCAAAAAAGGGAAGCTTTCCATGACGTGTTAGGCTATTTTTATCCACAAGTAATATGTTTATTTTATACGTATCACATGATACTATTTTGGGATAGGATCCCCTCAACGCAAAGGGATGCGGTGACGCGTGACTGCGCGACACGCGGCAGTAAGTGGGTGGTGAGGCTAGAGATGTGGGTGACGCTCATCTAGTCTCACCACACCTTACTGCCACGTGCCGCGCGGTTACAAAAGAAGTGAGGAAAGTGGGGGTTAGGAGATCTCAACCCTACTATTTTTAGTCTATGCATGGCAAAGAAGGTTACCCGTGCATTTATGGCGCATTTAAGAAGGAAAAAGCTACCACCCTACTTGGTTCGACTCCAGACCAAATGCTATCATCATAGCTGGAAAATGTTAATATGTATGGGTTAGGATACCTTACCGCTTTCTCCTCACCCCATTCGTCACCACGCAACACGTGACAGTAGAAGTGAGTGGTGAGACTAAATGAGGGTCATCAACATCTAGCCTTACTACCCACCCCTGTTGTCACGTGTCGAGTGTTGACGAGTAGGGTAAGAGAAAAGTAGGACAGGAGATCTCATCCAATTGTATGGGGTTTGCTTAAATGGAGAGACTTCAATAATGCAACTTGCCTTCCCCCCTACCCCACGACGCGTTATGTTGGAAAGTTAACAATGTATTATATCAGACTTAAGGTTGAGACCGTAAACGAAGACGCAAAGACGTTGACAGTGTACTAGATTCCTGCGTTTATGGGGAGGGGGTTTCTGTATTTACAGAGAGGGGCTGGATCGCTCCGGGATCTGATATTCGCCGTCTTATCCTACACTTTGTGAAAGAGGTTGTTGCTACTATTCGAACCCGTGACATCAAGGTCACAAAACATCAACATTATCAGTTGCTCCAAAACGAAGACATGTTAGGTTCAAATATCTACAAATGCAGCATTAGTGTTAATTTCGCAACGTCTAGAAGGAAGGGTAGAGTGAGTCTTCTTAACTAGGATAGAGCTGCACAATCGAAAACTTGGACAATGGTGGGGTCTTCATGAGGCTGTAACACTAAACAATGTAAAGCGTTTTGTTTCATCTGGGTTGGTAAGAATATGGAAAGCAAATTTTTATCAAACATGTAATGAATAAAGTTATATAACATTACAAATTTACATTGACAAAATCAAGCTGTTTTAGTGTTACTATGGCAAAAACAATACTCTATTTCTCTGGTTCAAAGCTCAAAAAGAAGACTCAATGAACGACTAGCACTAGTAGTCCAATGAACCGCTGGAGCAAAGAGATCTCAGCTTCATCTATCTTGGCCCAGAAAGCCTCACTGCT
This sequence comes from Eustoma russellianum, assembly GCA_036186865.1. Classification (NCBI taxonomy): domain Eukaryota; kingdom Viridiplantae; phylum Streptophyta; class Magnoliopsida; order Gentianales; family Gentianaceae; genus Eustoma; species Eustoma russellianum. The sequence goes on from AP025052.1 coordinate 3,528,060, forward strand.
GAAAGGTTACAGTCATTAACTTGGGATGGCAATGAAGGGGTACCATCAGTGGTAATATACTTTGAAAAACTTGGATAGAACCGCGATCCGATTTGATTACATGAAGGTGGTGAAGGGACAGGGCAGACACCTTCAAGCATTTGCACTACGCGGGTCATTGGTGGCCTTAGGTTCATATCATCCTGAATGCACCACAAAGCAACTTTGATTGCTAGTTCAATCCTTTCATCTTCTTCTTGAACTCTTAATCTTGCATCAAGAATGTCCCTTACCCTCCCTTCTTCCATCATCTTAAATGCATAGGTTGGGAAATGGGATTTCAATGAAGTTTCCGTGGGATCAAAGTTCTTTCTCCCTCCTATGATCTCTAACAACACCATGCCATAGCTGTAAACATCACTTTTCTCAGAAATCGCGTAGTTTGTTATCCATTCCGGTGCAAGGTATCCTCTTGTGCCCCTTAATGTTGTGAAGACAAGGCTTTGCTCGTGAGACATTAGCTTCGCAAGACCAAAGTCTGAAACTTTGGCACCGAAATTGTCATCAAGAAGCACATTCTCAGGCTTTATGTCACAATGAACAATCTTTACATCGCAATCTTCGTGGAGATAAGCAAGCCCTTTTGCTGTTCCAACTGCAATATTGTATCTTGTATCCCAATCCAACATGAATTCGTCTTTATTTTTCTTGAAAAGCCAACTGTCAAGGGATCTATTGGCCATGTACTCATACACGAGCAGACGGTGATTACCTTGAGAACAAAAGCCCTTTAGCCTCACCAAGTGATGATGATGAATGCTCCCTATAATGCTTACCTCAGCACGAAATTCTTTCACCCCCTGACCTAATCCTTCTAGTTTCTTCACGGCCACTTGAGTTCCATCAGCAAGAGTTCCTTTATAAACTGAGCCAAAGCCCCCATGCCCAATTATCACACTGAAATTATCAGTTAAAACTTCAAGCTCTTTGTAACTAAAACGAATAGGCTTCCCTGATAAGCCCTCCAAAAAGTCCTCATCTGAGATATCTTCAGGCAACTCGATGATTACGTTGTGATTCATCTTGAGGCAACAATAACCACCATAAAGAAGCCCAAGAATAACAATCACTGTCACGATCACAATACTGATGATTATCGGAATCCTTTTCCTGCTACTACTGCCACCCTCACTACCTATGCTGGTACTTGAGATCTTAACATAAGAAGCATAAGCAGACACACTGTTAACTGATTCCAGATTTCCTATCTGATCAAACAGATAACAGCTTCCAGAATCCTTATCAAAGAACAGCACGATGCAAGAACAGTTTCCAAGGCAGAAACTTTTGCAGCCATTTAAATCTGTTTTGGAGGAAGGGGGAAGATACTGAAGAGCAGAATAGGTTAGTGTATCCCCTACATGAACAAGTTCCACAGCATTTCTTGAAGCACCGCATAATCGCGATAAACTACTTTGTTTGCAAGATGGAAGAGCTGATGGGCACTGACATCTGTTGTCACTAGAACAAACAAAAAGGGGATCACAAGCCACAGGGCGGCTGCACTGATCCTGTGGTATTTGTGTAGCGGAAGCTGCACTTGAACCTCCAATCTGAAGAGTGATAAACGTAATGAAACCATCATCTCGTAAAACTGCAGCCCATGTTGTATTCGCATTAAAAGAATTCCCAAGTGGAAAGTACCACAACAAAACATGATTTTGATCATAAAAGTTCCAAGAATTGGCGACAAGACTAGCAGACGAGACTTTACCACGATTTTGGTCAATGATCTTTCTCCTATCCTTGATTATACTCCAATATGGCTGAGGTGTTCTAAAACTAGCAGAAAGAATCATATCACCAGAATTAAACTCAAGAGAGTAGCTCAAATTGTTTGAGTTTGGATTGCTTACAAGTTTCATTCCTTCAATAAAAGACTGATTGGACAACAATGTATCGGTTGGGTAGCTAAAACTCTGCCAAATAATGCTGCCATCATTGACAACAACAACTAGATTGCCTGAGTCCAACAGTTCCATTGCAGCAACTCCTTTACTAGCAGTGTTAGTAGACCAAATAGTCGATCCACCACTTTGCAAATATGCATTTCCAGAATAGTCAAATACAAAATAATCTGAAGTTAGGACAGGGAAGCCTCTGTTAGCAGACCAAACAACAGTTGAGCTGGACTGATGAATTACCACAAGCAAATACAAGGTTGCATCTTTTGTGGGTTTGAATCCGAAAGCAAAATTAGAGCTGTTAGACAACAAGAATATTCCATTGACATCTACATAATTCATTTGAGCACCTTTGAATCCCAGATCAAGTCTGCCCATTTTCTGGAAAGTAGCCAAGGAATTCTCTAGCATAAATGTCAAGTTAAACAAGAAAACCACCATGCTGCAGTACATTACACCCAAGTTTCTCATGATCAATAATATCAAGAAAACAACTTTAGCTAATATCAAGAATTTCACTTTGTCACTAAGTTGACAACTAATTGAGAAGTAACAGAATTATCAAAATCTTGATCCAGAAGGCTGCAATAGATAGGAGGATTAACAAAAGCTGCTTTGTAACAACTTTTCACAAACCTCTCTCTACTAGAAAATGGTTCTAAAAAACCTATGGACAACTGGAGAATTCAGAATTTCAAGAGAATTGCAAGAAAGCACAGTACAAAGACAACAAGGGACCACTAAGGTAGCTGAAATAAGCTGTTACCAATGAAAAAGAAGGAAACTTTGAGGATTAACTAACCAAACAAAAGAACCCACAGCTTCAAAGAAGAAGACGTCATAAAAAGGAAAAGCTGGAGAATTACAGTTCTTGATCTTGGAAAGAAAGAGAGAAGGAAAACTGGTAAAGGAAAAGTTTGTCAAATACAATAGCACTCCCTAAAAAGGGATGGATAGTCATGAACTATATTTAGCTAAGACTAGAATGAAAGCAACAGATAAGAAAACAGTTGAGAGCAGGTTTTTGCCTAGTTTTGGAAATTATGGAGAAATAGAAGGTAACAATCTTATTAGCAAAAATAAATAGATAAATAAATAAGATTGCACAACCCAGGTCCCAGGTGGGTAAGAAGGAGACAAATCCACATGAGAAATCAAATATTAGCACTCATTGTCAAGAAGAGGTGCCTCAAAATCACGGGTGGCTGGAAGAATACAAATTCATGAATATTACTACCTTGTTAAATTATTTATTGAACCTACATTTTATAATTTTATTGGATTTGGTCAAATTTAACAATTGTGTTAGCTGGGAGCTACCATCAGGAAATGATGGCGGGTAAAGGGATTAATTAATGATCCAGTTGGGTGCCCAACTTCTATATGTTACCATAATAATAATTGTTTTAATTTATATACTATTGTTTGCGATGGATCACAAAAACACAGTATGTCCTAACGACAAAAAAGACTATCGTTAAGTTATAAAAAGGGTGATAGACAAACAAACATTACTTCTATTCTAAAAGATAGAGTATTTGAAAATAGACAACAAAAATAACACATTATATCTCAACGAAAACGAAATCTATTACTAAATTGCAGGAAGGATGAGAGTGATAAAACACTAATTCCATTCCGAATACACAAATGGACCAGTATAGGAAAAAATCACGTAATTGTCTGATGTACCAAGACCATTCCGAAACGCAAACCAAAACAGTGTCCAGATTCATTCGAAAATGGAAGGCAACGGTGAATTTCACTATCTGAGGGGAGGAGGAAAATCCTTTAAAGTCTGGAATATGTTGGATTTCTTTTGTCGATTTTACCGAGTTCTGGAAATTTTCCGGCGACTTTGTTAAGTTCTTGCAAAAGCCGAGTGATTCCGGTGATTGATTGATTCCAGCAAAGAGTAGGGAATTCTGGCAAAGGAAGATTGACGGTTCAGTTCAAGGAAATCTCAGCATAATCAGCCACTCGAAAGCAACGATTTTCAATCTGGTGGTCTCGTGGCCTCTACTCAAGAGAACGGCAATCTTGACCCTATGCAGAAACGCGACTAAGGAAGTCGACAAATTAGATTTCCCCCAACGATGGATAGTCTTTGAATTATCATGATGCATCTGTTTGTTTAGGGATTAGATCTCCTCTCCCATTTTCCTCTCATCCCACTTGTCACCGTGTGACACGTGACAGCAAGGGTGGTGAGGCTAGATGTGGGTGATCCTCATCTAGCCTCACCACCCATGCTGCCACGTATCACGCGCTGAGGAGATTCTAAACTGTTTGTTTATACTTCCTATGAGTTATCGATAACATGCATTCTATTATAAATATGCATAGTAAATATAGTCTTCTATAGTTGGCTTTTAGTGTGTTGTATCGTATTTTCACAGGTTTATATAGTTTTTGGCATTGTTGGTACCTTAGGTTTTTTCTCCCTTCTATTCTATGTTTTTGCCTTATATTTGCTGTCTCTTTTTAATGGCATTTTAGAGATTGATGAAAAATAAAGATGTTTGAATTGCATTGTGGATGCAAAAAAAAAAATAAACTTCAGGATTTGAAGGAATGGTGATGTGGTCGACCATCAAGATCGTATTTGGATGCTGACGAGATCTTACACAGTTACACACAAGTTGTCCCCTATATACAAACCAGGCCAAAGGTGTCCCCTATAAACAAACCAGGCCTTTGGTCTGGCAGCAGATGAATACCTACACTGTGCGCGTCGCTGGATTCGAATTCATGATTGACAATCCTCAACCCGAGTAACAACTGTACTATACCTGCGCATAACCTTTTATTTCGTTTTCTTTATTTCATTCGGTGATACATGGAGAGTAATGATTGGTTGCATTCATCCACTTTACGTGGAGAGTATTTCTTTATTCATGGCATAATTTGTCGAAACCGTTATGATTTGTAGTAGGAGGAAATAACGACAGCACCGTTTTCTAATATTCCATTTCTTAGGAGAACTTTGAGGTTAAATCCAATGAAAATGTGGAGATTCGTCGAAACTGACAAGTATGGGAAAAAGCCAGCGAAGCAACAACTTGTCTATATAATATTTTTGTGTGGTTGTCATTGGCTTCTTTCCTAATCTCTTTGCCCCCTACAAAAATTGGGGATAGGATTCTCTCACCGCTCCCTTCTCACCGCGTACGTGACCGCACGACACGTGGCAAAAAGGGAGGTGGTGAGGCTGGGTGAGAGTAACACTCATCCAGCCTCACCACCCTCTACTGCTGTCACATGTCGCGTCCTGGGCCGTGCGGTGACTCACCGCGCGGTGAGAAGATCTCATCCCAAAAAATTGTGGTCCCTGCAAATATTATGAAAGGTAATTCAGTTTCATTATATGATTTTCTGAGTTAAAAAAAAGAAAGCAAATGCAAATGCAAATTTTTTTACGGTAACAGTTAATATCTTGATCCCGGAGTGTTTCACCGTCATACTCTCAAGAAACTTTGTAGAGGATGTAAATTAGGAAACCAACAGTCTCCTAAATTAGTAATGCTTTTTACTAGACGAATTACACAAGATGCTTACTGTAAATCGGACCACCAATATTTTAACCTTAGGTCAGGTAATATGATCTAAGACCTAACTAGTCCAAATAGCATTATTACACTCATGATGCGATGAGTATGTCCAGGTTCGAACATGCCTCTTTTTAATTTGCAGGGTTTCAATCTAAATAACAACTTAGTAGTGTCATGTGGCCAACTTTTGTTTTAGTCATACTTCTAGAAGTTCAGTTTCTTGTTTTGAACACCGAAACGAATTCGTTGTTTGTAAAGATATGTCTGTATGCCAATTTTGATTCTTAAGTTGCTCATCGAACCGTGTGAAACAATCACACCGCTAATCTATTTTACTTAATCAGGGGTCGTAATTTAAAATCTCCAGTTCATCATGATTAATCAAGGGTCATACTCATTTAGATCTTTTCCTTTGTGCACTCTTTCTTTCTTCCGTAAATGGTCGATGACCAGTTAATTTAAACAGAAATGCCTCGGTGTGACATTTATACTTGTATATGTATATTTCAACAGATAAAGAATAACTATCATGATCACATCTAGGCTGCAGGTGAGAGTGCCTGCACTGCCTGAGTTGGCTATTATTGCCCATTGGCTACTATTGAACAAGACATCAATGCCTACAAGGCCAGAATTCGACAATCTCATCATGGAAGGTTTGTCTGTATGCGAAAACTCTGTGGAAATCATGACTACACGAATGATTATCCAGACAATCATTTTGATCTTGAGACTGTATTACATGATGATGTTATGCCTATCACCATATCAAGAGATGACTCTTTGTGGGATTCTTTAGCCCTGAAAAGTTCGAGTCCTTAAAAGGGGCGATGCCATTTCATGATATATGGAGTGAAATCCAAAGAATATCAGCAGATCATGATCAGAGGATCTACATTGTCAGTTGGAATTATCATATCTTTGTCTTGAAGGCGGAGGATGACACGTATTATATCATTCACACATTAGGTGAAAGGTGGTTTGAGGTGTAACTAAGAGGATGAGATCCACTCACCCCTAATTCCCTTATCCCCTATCGCCCGCCATGTATCCTCCACCCACTCTCATACATCTTTTGCTGGCCATCTCTTATTTAGCTTTACTACTCTTTCCTAATGCCACGTGGCGGGCGGTGAGGAGGGAGTGTAACCAAGCACTCATTTTGAGGTTTGATGATTCCACAATAATATATGGAACTCCTCAAGAAGACGGACATTAAAAGCGAGGATGAAGAGATCATATACAAAGACAAGGAGTGTTGTAAAGAGCTTATCAAAAAGGTTTCTTGCCCCTATGCCACTTGGTGAACTTGAGGCAGAAGAGCAAAAGGGAGCAGCTTCTTACTATGTGTTGCATAGTCGCTTGCAAATAGAGTTAAATTATAGCTATTTACTATCATCTTCTTTGACATCTTCCCCTTCTCACTCATCACACTCTGCATCTTGTTATTCAACAGAATAGCCTGTCGGATTACACGTAGATTTAATCGTCATGCAACTTCCTTATGAGTGAGATGTATTAGTTTTAAAGTAATTATACAATATAGTAGCAAAAATGTTACAAAAAAAATTAGTAATCAAAACCTTCCACTGAGAACACTTCAATAGTCTCTGGTATGGTTTGCTCTATATATTATGTCTTTGCCTAATAGGAAAGTTTCATAATGAAATTCACTAGTTTATATATAGGTTCTTTGATACAAGAATCACACACATCATGTAAATCATATGGTTAATACAATAAATAAATATACTGGGTATGATTGTTGTTGTTGTTCCTTATAAGTGAGATGTAACAGCTTTAAAATAGTTATGCAATAACTAGAACAAAAGTTAGATATTTTTTCACTAGTCATGCCGTCTGTATGGATTCTCCATCAACACCACTCTCCATCTTAAACCTATCATCCCAAAAACTATGTAAATCATATGCTTTTTTAATGTCTTCTTCCATGTCTCCATTGATCTCCTTCTTTCATGTTTAATATGCACTCATTTTATGTCTTACAACATTTAACATGCGTATTCATAGAACGCATGTTCATCTTCATATATCATTTCAATTGTGACTTCTTTTGTCTTGAATACTCATACTCTTACTCAACTGGATCTCTTGGTCTTCAATTTTTGAAACAGGGTTGAGGAATCAATCCCATTTGTTGCTAAAATTGAACTTTATATGCTACGTTTAATTTTTCTACTCATTGCAGTTTAAAGTAATTATGTCTACAAATAAAAAACAAAAAGCACGGCACATCATTTCAGTTTAAGTTCCCTATTCTATTTTCCACATGAAATGGGATACAGTATATCAAAAAAGAACACTAGATATGGAATCTAATGATTAGGTTTTATGAAGCTCATCTTTTGCCAACCAACTTTATTAGCAACAACCCCTATCCATAGATTTGGATCCACCACTTTATGCATTGTATATGGTCCATTAAAGCTAGGGATTGATGTTGATATTTCTTTTAACTGCTCCCTCTTTTAAGACTAACTCACAAACATTTGTCTACCACTTGCACCAGATTGCCTATTTTAGAGCTAGCTCCCTTCAGTATTTAGGCCAGATCACGAGTTCGAGCCGCGGAAATAGACTCTTGTACAAACAAGCGTGTGTAAGATTACGTACATCAGATCGCGGAAGCGATCCGGTCCCTTCCTAACTCTGCGCAAATGCGGAAACCTAGTGGACCGTGAACGCTCTAGATTTTATCCTTTCGTTCATTTTAGTTCCTAGGTTGGACCTCTCAGGATGATGAAACTATATCACCGGGGGCGAACATTACAGACACTGATCGGACCATGGATCATGCCTTGACATTTCCACTAATTGGAAAATGAGATCAATGACCTGGTGCATACGCTAAAGAAATATTCTAACACGGGGAGACTGAAACAGACTGAAAGATTAAGATTGTATGTAAACGACGAATTTTCTTTATGTTCTTTTGTTACTATAGATGTAGCAAAAAAAAAAAAAAAAACCAACCAAAGAGAAATACTCCATAATCAGTTGGGCAAGTCCTCTGGACAAGAAAAACCAACATTCAAGCAAAAATGACTATAGATAAGCTTTTCAAGGACATACATAATTCAAGGACTTGCATTACTTTTTCCTTGGGATACTAATAGCAACCTTTCTCTTTCTAAACTTTGCTTCTACATTCAGACTTTGCCTTCTAGAATTTCTTTCAACTGAAGGCAGGTCCAGCATATCAAAAGAACTGCTCTGAAGAAAGGATGGACCTTCCATGTCCATTTGAGGCGACTTCTTGTCATTTGGCTGGCATTTCCCTTGAGATTTTCTTTGGCAACTAGGACCCAATCTCAACGACAAATCACATTCATCTCCACATGCATTTTCAGAAGTTTCATCGACATTAGCTAGAGACAGAACATTTGAAGCATCTAGTGTAGAAGAAGTGAGTTTAGCTGCCATCAAACTTGCTTTATCAGCCTCCATGAGCTGGAAGTGTCCCTTTGAATTTGAGTTATCTGATTGGAACTGATTCCCATAGTACAATGGGTAAACATAGCATGAATTCGAGGAGTAAGAAGGATGGAGAACAGTTGGAGTATATGAAATTGGAGACTTCAAATAACCGCCGGCATTCTCTAGGATCGTCATGGAATTCTTCTTGGAGGAAAAGGACGAGTGCATTGCAGTACTTCTCGGCAAGATATTCAAATTCCCCGGCATGAACGAGCAATTAGCAGAATAGCCTCCAAAACAATTTTTATCATTCATATTGCTTGACCTCTTAGTTTCAGGCTCACTTTTTTCGGGAGTAAGGTAAGATGGCGGAGCGTTGTTACGTTGACTCCTTGAAGATCTTCTTGGAGTGCAGCCTAGATGTAAAGCAGCTATACAGGGTACAAAGACAAAGATTCAGATAAAATTGGCACCATACAGAGAAGATAACATGGCCCTCGAGTAAGGATGACATGCACAAACGGAGAAAACAAGATTCAAGCTGACATTACCAAACACACGTAATAGACATAGTACTAAAACAACATAATAGCTGATAGTAAATTCCCAACAGAAACAACCCCCCCTCCCCCCACCCCCACCCAAACAAATATAACAAAGGAAACATGGCACAGGAGGATGGATAAGTAAATTAAGATTTACATATGTAGAAAGGCCCCCTACTTGTAAGGCTCAGGAACCAAACATCTTGCACAGTTTCTCCAGTTGATGTCCATGAAGGAAAGATTAACAAATAACAAAAACGTCAAAGATGCTATATTTAAGAAGCAAAAGCTCTCAACTTTACATGTGGAAATTGATTATGTACCTTCTATACAGGGCTGCAGGAGTTCACCAGTTTCAGTAGTTTCATCCCTCCTAATGATGGTATCAATGGCATCATTTGCTCTCTCCCAAACTGTACCAAAATCTGCATACTCAGCCTAATCAAGCAAGCCCACAAACACAAGACATGAAACAAGCATCAAGCATAGGAAGCAAAAGCAAAGATTTGAAAGCAGAGATTTTTGGTGTTTAAAAAAAAAATGAAACCTCAGAATTGGCTTTGGAGTACATAATTTCTTCAGCTTTCAAGGCAACAACAGGGAGTTTCTCCTGCCACTCTCTGTTCTTTTTTGTAGCAGAACTATGAACTTCATTTGCAATCCTAATTATAAAGAGAGAAAAAAAGCAAGCAAATCAACAAGAAGCTGACCCATTGCAAAAATCATATGAAAAAAGAAGGTACACACCTGAAAATCTCTTGAATTAAAGAACCTCTAATGGGTTGGTGTGTATCACTGTGCCAAGCTCTTCTAACACATTCATAAGGTCTTGGACCTGGTCTTGGCATCTTCCACAACACCAACGAGAAAAGAAAATGGAAGCAACTCTGTGGCTGAGCTTCTGCTGAATGTAAAGAATAAATGATACTTCTTGCTATCTATTGACTGATGGTGGAAGAATACCGATGTCACATTATAATACAGGAGCTATTAGATAGAAGGGAAATTCTATAGTATTGGGATTTGTATTATTCTCTCACTGAAAGACATTCTATTATGTAAAACATAGATTTTATTGACGTTTAATCTTTAACGTTAAGATTTCAATCTTCAATTCTGTTTTGCGTTCTTTTAATGATACACTGTCGCTTAAAACATCATCATACTAAAAACCATATATGTATATATGTATATATGTATGTATATACGTGTATATGTGTATTTCGCCGACATAAATGTGCTTATGGTGATTTTTTTTTTGATTTTTTTTATTATTGATTATGCTACTATGGACAGCTCTCTGTGAACTCAGGAGAATGCTACAAGTAGTTTGGTTTTTGACTTGGCAAAAACTGTGGAACAAAAGGTAGCACAACAAAAACGTACGTGGTGAAGAAAAGAAGTGATTGAGAGAGTGGAGAAAGAGAGCACTCAACCTTTTCCTTTCTGCATTTTCATTTCAACTGAATGACATCTGCTTTCATTGCAACAGTGACTCAATAATTCAAGCAGAAAGAGGTTGTACCCTATATCGGCATAACTAAGTGAAAAAGAAAGAAAAAAAAAAACTAGTTGCAAAACAAAAGCCAAATTCATGGAGTCATGGACCATGAAGTCTCCGATGGCTAAATCCATATAGATGCGTGGATGATGTAAATCATAAATTCGACAGTCTCTTAAGTTGGTAAGGCGTTGTCAGGAATTCACACAAGGTGTCCAGTAAAAACTGCAATAATTTTTTAACTCAATTAGACCGGATATCATGGTCTTAGCTATTACTGATCCAAGTACAAACTCTAAAAAAGAAGAAGTGCGAATGGGGTAGGGGAAAGGGGACCGGATCTCCTCATCCCCCACACCATCACCTCCTTGTCTACCGCCTGTCACGTGACAGTAAGGAGAATGGTGAAGTTAAATGAGTGTCACCCGCATCTAGCCTCACCATCCCCTTGCTGCCACATCGCTGGTGGTGGACAAAGAGTTGATGGTGTGGAGAGTGAGTAGATCCCATCTAAGGGGAAAGGGTGTTGTGGAAGTATTTAATGATTTTTGGTGAGTTCCCCACACGACCACATGCTTGCCTCCCCATGCGTTCGCTCTTTTAGGACACATCTCCTGACCATTCATGTACAAACCAGCAGGTCTTTCAATGTTTGACAAATCATTTTTGTCTTTTTTTTGGAACCATCATATTTGTCATTGCGATGGACGTTTCAGCAAACCCCGACCTCCTCTTGTTTGAAAAGATTATGTGGTACATATTTATTTGTAAATTTGTGTATATACTTATATAAATGAATTTAAGATATCACCATAGGTTAAACTTCTATGCACATGTTCAAATACATGACTATAAAATTTTGCTACATAAGCATAGCATGGGAAAATTATTATATTTTATTTTCAAAATTTACATATTTATGGTGCGTTTTTGGAAAGTTGCGTAAATATTGTTTTCCTTTTCGAAGATGACATGAATGTTTTTATTCTCGTCAGCTCCAAATACAACAACATTATCACATTGTCTTAGATGTTTCCGTCAGGGTCGGATGTACGCAACCATATCAATGTGTTACAAACATGCACATGTTATTTTCCGATGACCCATAATGAAAATTGCGTCAAACTGTGTCAATCAACTGTTACTTCACAATATAAGAAGCGCAACCAATTTAGTGAGTCATTTTGATTTATTCTATCATATTCCGGCAATGTTTTATGCTATTGAGCTTAAAGGAAAATTCAAAAAAAGGAGATAAAAATTCTTCCCGTCAACTGATTCGGCGTAAACAATCTAAAGATTAAAATACTTAAAATTCCTGCAAACATTTCTTGTCCATCAGTAATAGTATAAGTTTTTATTCAATCTGAAAAAGAGAAGACGGAAAAGGAAGAGAGGTTTTCCAATGCTTCATAACTAAATATTTTGAGAAAAGTGGAACAGTTAAATCTCTTTGAGAAGGTAAATATGAAGTATCCTTGTAAATTTCATAATGAATTTACTACGACAAATAAAATTGCAATGATTGAATGGAAGAATGAATGAGCTTTATTTCCTACAACTTTATATGATGATAAATGTATACATAGAAAAAAAAAATAAAGTAAAGATACCTTTAGGTAGAATAGAGTTTCACTTATTAGCTTTTTCCTAAAGTTGAACAGTCTTCAAAGTCGACATAAAAAAAAACGAGAAACTAATTTACCCTATGACAAACTAAATTTTCTTTTATTTGTATGAAAAGCATATGATTCAGGAAATAAACTCACGATTAAAGAAAAAGACAGTCTAGGGAGGGACCGGATCAATTCGCAATCTGATATACGTAGTCTTATCTTACATATGTAAGAGTCGGTTTTTGCGGCTCGAACCATCAATGTCACAAAAATTTTGATAATTATTTGTATTAGATATGTTTTTTCACCTTCCTAATATTAGCCATGGCCTATCTTATAGACCCCTAAAATTAGGTATCGTGTTGGATACACTTTTTCATTTTTCTGATTTGTGATGAGACCAGGTACACACAAGGTAAATATTAGAATAATTAAGTTAAAGCAGTGTCCCCCCCCCCCCCCACCACTTTCATAGGGTTCAGATCTCTTTACCGCTCTCTCTCACCGCGTGCGTCACCGCGCGACACATGGCAACAGTGGGGGTGGTGAGGCTGGATGAAGGTTACCCTCATCTAGCCTCACCACCCTCCACTGCTGCCACGTGTCGCGTGGTGGGGAATGCGGTGATTCACCGCGCGGTGAGGAGATCCCATCTGACTTTCCTAATGCACTTTTTCACATGCGGGTCACCCTCATATAGCCTCACCACTTACTCCTGCTGTCACGTGTCGCGCGGTGAGATGAAGAGAAAGTGGTTGAGGTGATCTCATTTTTTTTTTCACATTGATGGAAGACATACTTTTCACCTTCCTAATTTGTAATGCCACAAGTTGTTTACAAGGCACGAATTTCATCATTAAATTTAAGCAGTGTTTTGTATTTTCCAATCTGATTTGCTATTTCGTACTATTTTAAGATAATGTCATACCCATCGGTACGTGAGAAAATGGATGTACATGTTCTTTAATAATAGTAAATACCTACTCGATAAGATGCTATATTAGCTGTGAGATGAACACTTTATAGAAGAAAGAGTTAATTATATTTTATATTCATACATTATACCTAGGGCTGTTAACAGTTTGTGAACTGTTTGAGTTCGGTTCGAGTTCGTTCGGTAATTATTCGTTAACGAGCCAAATTCGAACATGTATTAAGGTTTGTTTAATTAAACGAGCTAAACTGTTCACGAACTGTTTAGTTCGTTTAAACAGTTATAAGATTATTTAATCGAACTCGAACCAATTTTAAAGTTCGTTTAGCTAAACAAATTGAGTCAAACAATTCGTTTAGCTAAACGAATTCAAATTTAAAAAGATAACATTCGGTTTGGCTAGATTCATTAACACCCCTTGCTCATACGCTGCGTGGTTATCCATGTTCAACGGAAAATTTCGTTGTTAGGGGATCTCTTTGGTAAAGTGCCGGTAACGGGTGAGTTGTGAAGCCAACCCAACCCAGCCCGTGATCATTAGCAGCAAGTGGAAATTTCATCAGCCAGATGAGTAAATGAGAATCATTTGACGTTTTCTGGATAGAAAAATATGGATTCAGATTATAGATTGGGCAAAATCCAAAGATCATTATATATACTGTGTTTATATAGACTCAAACATGTGTTATTTAGAATAAAGTCTCCAGGATACTACAAAATGCGATAATTGAGTCCTACTACATCAACTTCCAAGCTTCCATATATCATCCATGGATCCATCGTTCCTTTATTCCTGTAATTGGCAATGATCTGACCACTTTCTTGCCAAAAATGTCGGCCAACACTTTCCTACTGCCTACTTTCGCCGGCGATTCGACGGCCAAATCGGAAGAGAAACTCTTTAAAGGATCGGCGATGACTAAGCGCGGAGGTTACGCTGCCATCTCCTCCATGACCTGCGCCAGTATTCATTTTTCCTTTTCTCCTTTTACTTATTTGTTTCGAATTTTAAATTTGCCGCTTGTTATTAATTCTCACTTTTACTGATTTCCTATACATTAGATCGTTCAATTATCAGTTGTTTGTACTTGTCAACAGCTGTTTTTAAGAAGCTTTTGTTCTTTGGGTTGTCTTTGCTCAGTTGGAGGTTTTTTGCAGCTCTATTTTGCATATGGATTACCGTTTCGTGTGAGTTTCTGTTTTCCTTGTAAGTAAAGCCCACAAAATGTGATGTTTTTGCAATTCTCTGTAAGCCGTATATTTACCAGTGCTTTTTCTAGTAAAGAATTACCAGTCTCCAACTCATGCCACTGGTGTTGTTGGTTCGGTCCTCCAACTATTGGTTGAGCAATCAGGAAATAGTGATTGAATTGCTGCATTTCCATTGTGTTGCTTCAATCTTTGCTTGTTGCCATGTTTAGAAAGTAGTTAAATACAATTCTTTTTTGGATAATGATTTCCACATTGATTTTGTTTACGTGGCCTATTTGAGTCAAGTTCTGGTTTCAGTTGCTTGACCTTCTGTTACATGAAGTGCAATACTAGTTTCTTGTATTCTTCACTATAGCTTTCCACTTGTGATAAGATGTTATTGGATTATTCAACCCCTAAGTTAAAGGACCCTGTCGCCTTGAATAGTAAATATTCTTCGGCTTGGCTTTGTGATGTTTGTGCACTTGCTTTTTCATACATCAACGGACTTTGACACTTAAATTGTAGACTCAGCCTGTTAGAATATGCAGTACATTGTCTGTGTTATACTTGAAGTTCCAAAGGTTGGTTTAAGTTTGTCATTTCCCGGTGGAATTTATTTCTTGCAGTGATGTTGGTGTTGTTCAACAAAGCAGCTCTTTCTTTCTACAACTTCCCTTGTGCAGATGTCATCACCCTTTTTCAGGTAGATGCGAGCAAATGCTGACCTTAAACCGTGGTTGCTTAAGCATGGGCCAGTGGCAACCATTCAAAATCATTTTTGCTTTAAAATGAGTTTGTTGGAGGCGTCTCTCTCCTCTTTGACCAACACCCCCTTTTCTTTTTTTCCAGAAACAGAAACGGGAATTCTTTTTTTTTTAAACAAAGAGAAGAAAAACGATTCTTTAAGTTTTTCACATCTAGCATTATACTGTATGTATTTTGTAATAAGTAATAATAACAATAATAATTAATTGAACCCATTGTATTTTAATTCTCTCTACATCATATCTGCTAACTTTCTACCCAGATGGCCTTCAACTTTTTCATATGTAGCAGTTATGTCCACAGTTAATACATTCTGTCCTTTATACACTGCAGATGATGTGTTCATGCTTTTTCCTGTATGTTATGACGCTGGAGATTCATTTAGTTTAATTCCAGCGAGTCCCTTGCCGTGGCTTATAGTCCCAGACTATTTGTTCCCTTAAAGGCACTGGTTGGCTCTTGCTGGGACCTATTTGCTGTACATGGTACATCTTTTCTTTTGGTGATTTTTTTTTAGTCCTATTTTTTTGTCTCCTCATTTAATACTGTGGCAATCCTTCTGACTTTTCTGAAGGTGGTTACCATGGAATCTCATCTCACACTACCCAGACTTGTCGTGTGCAATTGGAACTAGAACTAGAAACGATTTCAGGAGAAACAATATCGTTGCATATGCACATCTGTTGTGCAATTTAGGTGGTATCTGTAGTGAATGTGTATATGTTAGCTAACCTCTTAGAAATCCCCAAAGAATTCTCATATATCATTCTTGCTCTTTATTGTGCATGATCTTTTTACTGTATCTCTTGGTTGGTTAATTTTTGGCGGTCTTCCATTTGATTTCGTAAGTACCTATAAACCCTTTATATTTATTAATCATGTAATATGGAGGTTTGCCTAGTCTTCCATTTGATTGTGAACCAAATTCATCTTTTCTCTTTGCAGCTAAATGTGATTGGGCAACTTCTTGGTTTTTTTTTTTTTTTTGGATCTGGCTTGTATTGCTATTATAATATCCTTGGAAAGTGATATTCGGAGATGCTGATAATGTTAGATTCTGAAGTTATGCACTTATGTCTATGTCGGCCATCATAAATGAGCTGAAAAAGGATTGATTTTAATTTTTCCCCGAAAAGGAGATCTACCCTTGGAAGCCAAATTGTTCAATTGTAGCTCTCACATATTGAATAGGATCTGGGAAGCAGAACTTTTGTACTCAGTTTCTGCATTGACCATTCGTTGAATTAATCTGTTGGGACTGCTTGTAAATTAGAAGATAGGCTCCTACCCGATTTTTTGACCAGATTAATCAATGACAAAGCATTAGTGAAGTATGTTTCTATAATGATGCAGCTAATCTTGCCTTGTTAACTATACTATAATTTTTCGGTAGCCAGCTATCAGACGTGTTGGGTTTGGTTTCATATTCGTATGAAGAAATTGGGGTTGGTTGGTTGGTCTTTATATATTATCTAATGATTACAATTAAAGGACAAAACGCTATTGTTTCTTCAAACCAAACCTTGTCAATTACTTTTCCTTTAATTCAACCGTTAAGAACTTCATGTGAAGCTCCTTTGACCAGAAATTTATATGGATATTTATCGCCAGTACACAAATCATGAATCATTTCTAACATCATATTAGAGCAAAATTGACTTTGGTCAGTTCTTAGTGAGGCAGAATGTATTTGCAACACCTAAATGTTTTTTCAGTCCTGCAACATAGAAAACGAGGTTAGAGCCATGGCGGGATCGAGCATCTTGGAGGTTCACCTATGGTTAAGTCAGTAGTGTTTTAAGAGAGAAAAAAAAGTGTGCTGCAAGATCCAAAGAGTGAGATCTCTTATCTGGTAGAAGAGAATTCCTATTTATAGTAGTAGGGTTATGTAGAAAACAATAATGACTGTTTTGCCCTTTATAAGTTTCTTAAGCGTAACTGGCTAAGGTCTAGCTTCCAACAAATAAGCCAGTGAGGAGGTACATAGACTTAGCATTTTGAATGGTGATGCTCCTCGTTAAGAGAAAAGAAAAAGCGAATGGTGCACTGTTACTCATGTATGGTGAGAATTGTAGACATATGGCCAACATGGATAAAAACAAAGACATTTTGACCGACATAACTATGGAAACCGATAGGATTGGCATTCCGAAAGAAAAGAAAGAGAAAAGAATGGTGCATATTCAATAACATAGAATGAGACTACCTCATATAAAATCGCTGTTTAAGTATGTTTAATGACAAATTATCTAAAGAACAATCGGTGGTAACAACAAAATTGAAACTTCAATCAGGAGAAGACTTGTAGCATATCCCGGATAAGAAAGAACACACAATACTTCTAGACCGGTAGCTATTTTATTTGCTCATTTAATGTAGTTGTCGTTTATTAGTGTGTGTGTGTATAAATCTAATCAATAAGATTGAGATTAGTAAAACTACCAAATTGGCACAACTCCAATCATTAACTAGTGGATTCTCATTAAACTCCAATCATTAACTAGTGGATTTTCATTTAATGTCCATATCGTTCATTGATCAATAAGATTTAGGTAAACTGAAGGGTCCAAACTAAGTTTGAAACAAACAAAAAATGAAATACTTCTTTGTTTTGGTTGGTAGCATACCAACTTTGACAAATACAAAGTAGCCATTAAATGAATAGTAACACACATGTGTTTATTTATTGTGCTTGCCTATAAATTGGCAATTAATCCTTCAAAGGAAGACACACCAAAAACCAAAGGAAGAAGCAATTTGAGAGTTTCTTGAGAGAGAAGTGAGTGAAAGAAAATAGAGAGAGGAAAAGAGAGTTGTGAGATTATAACAATTTGGTATACGAAAATATTGAGTGTTTCAATTCTCTTGTATTTCTCAAGTTTAAGTCTAAACTTGAGTTATCTCTTGTATTCCCATTATTTCGAATAGTGGAAGTTGTTTTCACTGCCCGTGGTTTTTCCCTCCACAAAGAGAGGGTTTTCACGTAAATCTTGGTGTCTATTTTATCTATTTTGCTGTCATACTCGAAGATTTTAGTGAGTAGTAAATTACTATTCACGGTTTTATTCCGCTTAAAACCGGGTCGTTATTCTCAACATAAACAACACAAAATTACCAAATTGACACAACTCATAAAGATTTAGGTAAATAAAACAACATTATCTTATTACTTTAGAGGCTTCCGCCTATAATGGATATGAAAGGATCGAATGCATGCAACCATATCCAACTGACACAACTCGTAAGGTGAAATAGTGGAATGTAACATAACTCGTAAGGTGAAATAGTGGACTGTAAAGGAGATCGAATGTACACAGGGGCGTTCACAAGGGGGGGCACGGGGGGCAGCCGCCCCTCCCCCAACTCGGAGAAAAAATTTAGGTGGTAGGTAGATACAGTTGTATTTTTGATTATCTAAATTTAAGGTATCTGCTTTTAATCTCAAAACTATCTCATGATATGTGATATATGTGTGTTACTAGGTAATTGACATCATTGCTACGGAAATGGATACACACTCCACCGAAGCCAGCACAGATTTACTTAGATGTGTGATGTGCCTTGATCCTTCCAATTCTTTTGCAAATTTTGATCATAGTCAATTGTTATACCTTGCTGAGTTATATCCAGACGATTTCATTACCAATGATCAAATTGAGCTCAACCATGAACTTAAAAGTTACATTGGTGATATGAAATCAAATGAAGTATTCTCTCATAATACTAATATTGGAGTTCTTGCAAAGAAGATGGTAGAGTTGAATTATCACAATTACTTTCCTTTAGTATATCGGCTCATCGAGTTAGAACTGATCTTACCTGTCGGAACAGCGAGTGTGGAAAGAAGTTTTTCTGCGATGAATATAATAAAGACTGATCTGCGCAACCGATTGGGAGACGACTTACTATCGGACTGTTTACTGTGTTACTTCGAGAAGGAAGTTTTTGGAACCATTTCAAATGAAAACATTATGCAACAATTTCAGAATTTGCGGCCACCGATAATCCCTCCTGCTGCTCGTCCTTCATTTCATAAATAAAAGGTATGTCGAGCGTTAAATTAATAACTTTTGTTGGATATTGCTGCTTGTTAATGTTGTTTATGAATAACTTTTGTTGGATATTGTTGATGGTTGCTTATTATTGTTCCATTTTGATTAGTGGATGTGTTGGTTTAGATTTTATGTTATAATATATGCATACATCTATATTGTAAGGGAGTTTTTGCCGGATTTTCGATGGAATGTATATTGAGTCCGAAAAAGTGGACGGTGATTTCATAGTGTGAATTTTACCCCCCCCCCCAAAAAAAAAAATTAGCCCTGCGTCCGCCACTGAATGTACACAACCATATCCAACTGACACAATTCATAGTGGGCTGTAACACGCACATATACATGCACGACAAAACTACGAAAGCAATGCTACTTATACGTTCAAATATGTATTATAAACTTGGACTTCTAGGTATTTGTTGCTAATAGCACCATTAATTATCACACAAGAAATGGGTACACAACCCAGCAAGATATAAGTGTTGCTTTCAAGAAGACTTGAAATAGATCGAAGATTGGTAACAGCAGGCTAGTGGCCATTCACTTCGATTGCTACGTAAACTTTTAAGGACATCCATGGAGTTAGAACTTAGAACACAAAATGCAATTTTCTGATAGAAAAAGAGGTGACGGCAAATGAACCAAATGTGAGGGGAACCACCAGAGGGTAAGGCCTTTTTTCCAATTACAATAATCAGTATCACGCTAGATTTTGTTTGATGATCTAATATCGACTTACGTATATCAATTGTACCGTATAAATATTATTACAAATGTTTGGACAAAGATTTAACGTGATTACAAACAACAATCATACTCATTATATACCAACGACAGCAAAAGCTATCATTAGGGTCTGATAAAAATAAAAAAACATGCAAACAATACACCCATCACAAGAAATAGAGAATATGTAAAAATCAGAGAAATGAAAGAACATTTCATAGTTATATACAAAAATCTTCGAATGAAAAGTTTTATGTAGAGATTAGATAACCTTCGAATTGAAAGCTCTATGAATTGAAAAATGATTAGTTGATACTATCCATTGAAAGAATTGATTACGGCAGTTTATTGTCTCCAAAACCTTTTTAGACTCATGTTAGGATATAACCTTTTGTCTCGAAACATTGCGTGAGTTGTACGCTAAAGATTGTGTAGTACCAGGAGTGGGATCAGAGAACGCCAAATGTGAGGCCAAAAAAGAGGGCGCGAATCAGAACCTGCTATGTGTCCCAACTGATCTTTTTTAAAAAAAAACATTTTTTAACACTGAAATGGTGATGGAAGTTGGGACACGTGGGGGTGGGATCAGAGAATGCCAAATGCGAGGCTGAAAAGGAGGCCGCGAATCAGAACCTGCCACGTGTCCCAGCTTCCATCACTATTTCAGTGTTAGAAAATGTTTTTTCTTAAAAAAGATCAGTTGGAACACATGGCAGGTTCTGATTCGCGGACTCCTTTTCAACCTCACATTCAGCCTTCTCTGATTCCACCCGGTAGTACTAATGCTTAGGATTTGAGGCACTTTACCCCTTGCATAACCAAAAGAAAAAAAGGGGGAAAAAGTGTATCAACCTTTTCTCGGCGTAATATTTCTTCTTTTCCCGAGCCAGTTTCAATTAAAAGAAAGGGGGGGGGGGGGGGGGGGGAACTATATGCGAGACGTAACCATTTTTCAAAGGCCTTTTTTTTTCTTTTTTTTTTGGTAATCTAAGTTGATGTGCACTAAGTCCCCATCATCATTGATGATTTAGATAGGTTTTTCCCAAATCAGCGGAATTATATTTACGATCTTCCCCTTTTGTGTATGTTCTATAAGGTACTTGTTAGATACTTAGAATCGCTAATATTCTTTTTGCTTTTTCTTTCATCGGTCATTTTAGCCAAGTTGTTTTTTTCTTTTGTTTCTTAAATATCTGTCATTAGAGAAAGCAATACACGTAAAATCTTATTCATTATTATCATTACCTTATTTGTAGCAATTAAACAATCATATTGCGTGTCATTTTATAATTCCTAAGTATGAAGTAAATTGGATGGAATTTGAAAGGTCATCATCCTTCTCAATGGTTACAAAAGCATTTGTTTTCGTATTGTTTTCTGTGAAATCCTTGTTTTTATACAACTTTTGTCTACGAGGAGGGAGTGTTTATATGAGAGACTAATCTCTATTTGATTTTTCTTGTATCTAAGACATGTTATTCATTTTTCAATAATATTTAAAGAAATATTTTTCTCCTCAATTATTTCAAAAATAATACGCATCTACAGGTAAGATCTTCTAGCGATAGTTTAAAAGTCGTTAGGTCTATGTGTATTGTGTTTTTATCGTATTATGTAAGAATAGGCTATGCATTTGTATTAATACACCATATGAAAAGTGAAAACAAACTAAGACGATATTAAATAATGTGATAATGGAGGAGGCAAAGAATGCGATAGCAGATCTTACTCGAAATAAATGATATACCTGACGTAATGGATTATTCATTATCATAATTACTTATTCAGTTTCAAATGTATTGTCATTCTTTCTATTTTAATTTATTTAGGAAATATTATTCACTTTTTAAAAATAATAAATATTAGTAGTCAAAGTTTCTATACCACATCTTTTAATTACCATCATGACTATCTATGGCATAGGAACAGTGGCTGAAAAGCCTGACTTTGTTTTTTAACATATAATAAAAATAGCACCCTACGAAATTTCATTGTTTGATTAAAATAATTTGTAACAATATTTTTAAAACGGTAGAAGTATTATTTTTGGAGCAAAAGACCAAATTATGGTCATAGTTTACCGTCCTATCTCTAAAGAGTATTGTTGATGATGTACATCAGTAGTTAAGTGATTTTCTAGATTGGTAAAGTATTACACGAAGTCTCACACAAGATGTCTACTGCAAACTAAACAACAAATTTAACCCGAATAACAAATTAGATATATCATAGGGCATGCTAGTATTGTTTTTGCAGATGTGGATGATTTTAAGCAGAAAAAGCATCCGGATAAAATTAAATTGATGACGTAAAAGAAGAAGAAAGAAAAACTTGTAATATCGGAAACCACAGCCTTTTGTATAAAGAGAAGAAAAGGAAAAAAGAAAGGAAAGTATTCGTGTCCCCTTCTCGTTCCTGCTTCTGCATGATGCTCCTGTCTTGTGCTGCTGCTTCTTCTCCAAGTGTAACGTCTCTTTTTTCTGTAAGTAATCAAGTGTAGCTTCACTCATCAAATGGGTTTTATTCATTTATGTTATTTTTCCTCCTCCTCTCATCCCCATCCCTTTGTTTCTGATTTTGATGATAATATTTGCAAATTCTTTGCTAATTTCGGCTTTTCTTTTTTCCTCTTATTTTTTCTTGACAGTTTCAATCCGTAAGATGATTCTTGTCTAGTAAGTTTCATCAAATCCTCCAACTAATTTGTCGAAATTTCATCTCCCTCTGGAAACAGGTAACTCTCCTTTTCGCTTCTCGCTTTATTTTTTTTTTCTCCTTTTGTTCAATTTGTTGCTTTTTTTTACATGATTCCGCTCTCTGTACTTGTCAACGGTATTGATCAGCAATCAGCACAAGTGAGAGTAGCCTTTCTTTGTATTTGCAAATTAGGACTTCCCCCCCCTGCCTTTAAAGGTATGATTTTGCCCCTATTTTGACCTGATAACCTATTGTGCTTTTCTTTTTTCTTTTTCTTAAGTAACCCATACATTTCTGAAAGATATTTAGGTTGAACGGAATCATTGTTAGTGAGAAATCTTCTAGTGGTGGCTGTCTCTCGATCAGACCTGATTTCCTGCTTGTGCTTTTTTACTCTTTATTTTCTTATGCCTTTCTTCGAATAATCTGTTGTTATTATGTGAAAGTGATTAATATTTCAAAAGTTGTTTTCCTAGCATACATGATCCCAAAAAATAGTCAGATTACTTACTCAACATGTTCTTTTGATTATACAACTACTTACCGTTTTTGCAGATGAAAAAGATTATGAGTATATTTACATTGAGGATGAGATGAGGGAGGATTGTGAAGGAGTTTGGAAGATAGTTATCAAGATTTGATCGATTATCAGTTATTTGAACTTTGGTCACTACTTTTGGTCACTACCTTTGGATCTAGTTAATAAGAGTTATTGTTTGAACGCTGGTATAGTTTCTCGGCGGTTGTGATATTTCTTTTGGTTAAGGATTGCTCTTAGGAATTACGTTGAATGGTTTTTTTGTTTTTATTGAACTTTATTTATATAATTAATCTTTTTATTGAACTTTATTTATATAATTGAGATTAATGTGATTATGACATCATATAAGGAAGTCTTTTCCTTCTTAAAAAGGAGAACGGCTGATATGACATATCGAGTATTGGGACTCGGATGTGACATCTCTGCTCAAGACATTAGATATTCAGTTGCTCATCTATTTCTTGCATATATATGTGCTTAGTTTATGTGGTTGCTGTTAGGTCTTCTTCGAAGTTTTTCACTACTCGCATATGCACGAGAGAAAGGATTTGACCACATTTTATGATTTTTATTTTGTCCCTTTTTAAAGGGAAGGCATTTAATGACTGTCCTTATATCTCTGTTTCATTTGTAGTTCAATTCTTGTCGCACATTGAAACATTTGTTTGAAGGCTGCTTTTGCTTTGTTACCAAAAGGATGTCAGGAAAAGTTGTTAGTTGTCCTCCTACGACTCCATTCGAGTTTGAGCTTGTTGAAAGTGATTCAGATCAGCTCTCTACTGTTGTTGCTTCTTCTGATCAACGTATGCCGTGGATAGAACCTGCAAAAGTCAAACTCAGGCATAGAATTGGAAGGGGACCTTTTGGTGACGTATGGTTAGCAACTCTTCACCAGGCAACTGAAGATTATGAAGAGTATCATGAGGTGGCCCTGAAAATGCTTCATCCTTTGAAAGAAGATCAGATTAGCCTTGTTTTAAATAGGTTGGGAGATGTATTCTCAAAATGTCAAGAATTAGGAAGTGTATGCAGGCTGGAAGGTGCCTCAATCATCAGCGGCAAGGTAACTAGAATTTTATGGTTTACAAAATATTCTACCAAAAGTTGCCTTCCTTCTGATACACGGAATCTATTTTCTAGTTGTGCCTAGTTATGAAGTTTTACGAAGGATCAATTGGTGACAAGATGGCCCGTGTTCAATGTGGAAAGCTATCACTCCGGGATGTTTTAAGGTTATTCGGTTACCTTATTGGATTTTTTAAGTTATGTCTCTTTCTATGAAACAAATCAACTTTGGAACAGAAAGTATTTTCTTCTCTGAACACGTGCTGAAATTCTCATAGATATGGAGCTGCTCTTGCTCAGCAAATTTTGGAACTGCATTCCAAAGAGATCCTTGTTCTCAACCTTAAACCACATAATTTTCTTCTGGATGAGAAAGATCATGCTATCATCGGTGACATTGGAATTCCTTACATTTTGCTTGCTGTACCGTTGCCTGGTTCAGATGTGGCTGGAAGACTTGGTACTCCTAACTACATGGCACCAGAACAGTGGCAGCCTGAAGTTAGAGGTCCTGTGACATTTGAGGCTGATTCTTGGGGTTTCGCATGCAGCATTGTGGAAATGTTGACTGGTGTGCAGCCTTGGAGTGGTAAGTCAGTGGACGAGATATACAACTCTGTTGTGAAAAGGCAGCAAAGGCCATGCCTTCCTGGTGGCCTCCCCCCTGCAATCGAGAATGTTATGGTTGGTTGTTTTGAATATGATTTCAGGAATCGACCTCTGATGAAAGATATTCTATCCGCATTCAAAAGGTAGATATGTTTTGTATGTTAGAATGCAATACTTTCCCGCCCCAACTTCTAGATTTTTAAAATATTTTAAACTGTTCTTCGACTTATTGTCATATTATGTTGCAGTCAACCAGGTTATTTCCATTGAATCATGGTATTATCTCTAGCAACTAACTTAACATTATTTTCTTACTATAGAAATTGTCACTGCTTTACATTTAGTGATCTGAGAGTCTAGCAAAACTACTACTATAAACTTCTTTCCTTAAACGTGTTTTATCCTAAAGTTGAAAAACTTTGTTGTAATGGATTTTTATTGATTAACAGAAAGTTACTTTATTAGGAAACAAAAAGATATGTCCATTTAGGCAGCATGATTCTGAAGGTAATAAGTTAGAATGTGTTATTATATCATGCACACCTAAGGAAGAGCTTCGGTACATTTAGAAGTAAGAAAGAGAATGCATTATATCCTGCAGAAAACTGTCTTTCTAATTATTAGTATCTGCAATGATATAAATATGTCGTAGATTTTGTTACTTGTCATCCATTGTTTTAAGGCTAATAGGATCTCCAAAGATGTCAGCTTTTACCGGGATTTGTAGTCAAGCTAGCCTAAAATAGGTAAGGGACCTCCAAAAAGTTATATGGGCTGTGGTGTCATATTACATTAACAATCCTATAAAGCATCAGAATGGTTTTCCATCATTGGAGTTGAAATGTATTTCTAAAAAGCTTTCGGTCCTTTAAGACTGGCAGTAGAGAAACGGTTTTGCCTAGAAAGCGCAAATTATATCGTCTGAGGAACAGATTGTGATTAAACATGAACACTACAATTGTAATAGGTAAAAGGCTTTCGAATCCTTTCAGATGTAAAGTGAAGTCATCCTTATGGGACTTTAGTTAACACTATAATATGTTGCATAGAACTTTTGATGACATGATACTTTGGAGAAGCTTCTGATGAACCTCACACTTCAGGGAGTGGTTCATTCTTGGTAGGTTTAATTTTTAGTGTTAGTTTGCTTACAATTTTATTTGTTTGTTGATGACTTGAATTAGTGGCTCTCAATTTGGATTTTTGGGAGCATGAACGGAAGAACAATTCCTTTTAGGTCTGCGTGTTGGTATATCTTTCAACCCAAACGATTTGTTTGAAAAATATTTTGAGTCCATATAGCGTGTACGTACTGTTTTTGACATACGGTTATAGAATTGCTTCCGGTGAGCACCTTTAAAAAGATATGTAGTTAGTGATCCTTATTGATTAAGTGGTGCGGCAAAGTGTCATTCATATGGTTTCTGGGCTCCCGTACTGTGCTTTCCTTAAAGTGGAGAAATTTGTTGAATGAAAGGCATGACTGCCGAATTCGGTTATATTTGCACAGTTGTGCTTCTTTCCCTACAATAATGTAGGTGTACCTATGAGGTGGCTTTGTTTTGCAATCATATTATGAGAATTGGAAGTATTTGAATATTAATCCTTCGGAACAATGCTTAAAATCGTGGTGTCATCATGTGCTGAAGTTGGCTAATTTAGCTTGATTTGAGTAGAGCAGGTAGCGACAGGCTGTGTGAATATCTAGTCTTACGTCATGATCCTCTATTATGAAGTTATTATCATATGATGAAGTTTCTAACTCAAACGTGTAGATATTGAATTAGTTAACTTAGATTTTAGCCTTCGAGAAAGGAAAGGATATTACGAGGAATATAAATTGACTTCCTTAGCTATTAGCATATATGACTTTGTACAGAATAATGCTTCAGCATTCACAGTGATATTCTGTGGGGTAACCGAACCATCACTGGCCGTATACGCAAGACATGCAACTTCTTTCTTTCTGGATTCAGGTCATAGTCTGAACAGACAAAGGATCCCTTATGGATCTAGTCCTTTTTTGGGCCATTTCATTACAAGTCTTTTCTCTTGAATGTTGCAAGGACGATAGTAGCACTAGTCGACAGCCAGCATGTTATATAGCCAGTTAGCAATGCTGCACAGAAAGTGAAGTAAGAGAATTCAATAGCTGTTTTCTTTGACTTAGAGCATGCATGATTTTTGTTTTGCATTATACTATTTGGAGGCCTACATGCATTATCATCTTCCAGTGTCATCGATACTAGGTTCTACCTTATCTGAGAACCTGTTTCCCTGTTCTGCTGCAAAGGATGCTTAGTTTGCCAATGTTCAGATCTGTAATTGTTCTGGATGATTTTTTTTTTGTAAATGCTTTTGCACTTCTTGTTTGTTTGTTTGTTGTCTCTTATATTTATTGCAAGCTTGTCCATTTCATACTCTTTTATAATAATTTGTCATATTTGCAGCTCCCACATTGCAGTTTCCAGTGATGAATTTTGGATCGATACAGGAAGTAGAATTGTTTCAGAAAATCCTGGTGGTAGCAGGTACAGCGAATGGCTCGTCTTGAAGGATCACCTTCAAGTGGGGGATAAGGTCCGGTCAAGAAAGCTACAAAATTCATGCAAGCCTGAAAACATGGAGGTGTCTGAGGGGACTATAGTGGGTTTGGAAAGTGATGGTGATGCAAATGGATCTGCTTTAGTTAGGGTACATGGCAGGCATGACCCAGTACGAGTTCATGTATCCACACTGGAACGGGTTACTTTTGGCCTGGCTCCGGGAAATTGGGTACGCTTGAAGGCTGAAAGCAAGAAGCATTCACCTGTTGGCATTCTTCACTCCATTGACCGTGATGGCAGTGTAACTGTTGGATTCATAGGCATTGAGATGCTATGGAAAGGAAGTTACTCAGACCTCCAGACGGCAGAAACTCTGTGTGTTGGGCAATTTGTTAAGCTGAGATCAAGTGTCTTCAGTCCTCGGTTCGAGTGGCCACGTAAAAGAGGTGGTGAGCCTGCGACTGGGAGGATCTGCCAAGTCTTACCAAATGGGTGCCTGGTGGTCAAGTTTCCTGGTAGACTTCCATTTGGTGATGGTAAAGGCACTTTCTTAGCTGATCCAGCAGAAGTTGAAGTGGTGTCATTCAAGACTAGTCCTACCTTGCTGAAAAAGTATCAGCATCTAGAAGATTTTCACTGGGCTGTGAGACCGCTACTCCTTGCATTGGGTATCTTCACTGCAATGAAGCTGGGACGTTTTGTTGGAAAGAGGATTGGGAGATCCAAGATTAAGAAAGGACGGGGGCAGGTGACACCAGGTGATGGTCCAAATGTGGATGGCCAAGCCGCCGGGAACGCCGCATGGCTTCATCCCGACCTGGCGAGTATCATTTTTAGGGAAGGTGCGAGTACCAGTCCATCTGGGTAGGTTTCAATAAGTCTTGGTTCTTGTGTTGCTATTGTGAATAGATATATACCGGTAGGAAGTAACATGTTTTATGTACTCATGAATCTGGCCCTCTAGCTTCTGCATGTGTGGATTATGTTTTATATACCTGCGGACATGACATCTGTTTTATAGCTTAACCATTACTTCTTCCGTGAGTATGTCTTGGTTTATATTTTAGTTTGTCCTAAAAATTTTGTTTCAAAAATATTGTCAAAGCTGATCAAAGACATAATTTTGAGATGTAAACTATTGGTCTAGAGGTGCTATTTATGCCCAAATTTCCACTTCTTCTGTTTTCGTCTTATTGATTAGGGCGAGTCGGTAAACCCAATCTGATTTTTCCACAACTTCTGTTTTCGTCTTATTGATTAGGGCGAGTCGGTAAACCCAATCTGATTTGATAATATTATGTTAAATACTCTGAAAATTTGGTGCTTGTTTGGTCAAATGTGGTAATATTTAAGTTGGAGAGAGTAATATATTAGTATTCAAAGTTTATATATTGCACTTTCAGCTAATATTTACATGATATGATCAACTAAGGATATAATAGAAATAGTTGTGAAAATAATTTGACTTTAATATGTCAAAATTAAACTAGGAAAATATTACGGATGACGAAGGATGAAGTACTTGTTAGAGGCTTTAAATGTCCTGAAAGGATATCGAACATTTTTGGTTTATAGTTACTCTCTCGACAGTAAGTGTTCCAGTGACGTGCTTAGCCTTGACTGAGATCGTCTCCTCGTAAGAAAAAAGGGTTGTACTCCAACCAGTAACACTCCTTGCCACTTTCGGTCCAACAGATAGTGTAGAGATTTAAATAAGGAACCTGATAGATTCAGACTAAGGAGTCCAACAGATGGTGTAAGGATGTAAATCAGGAACCTGATAGATTCAGACAAATGACAGGTTGGCCCAACAAGAAGTTTAGGGATGTAAATCAGGAACCTGACAGATTCAGACAAAGGGCATGTACAAGCAATAGACTTCCCTACGAATGCTTCCGGAGGGATTCGAACTATCAACCTCCCTCTTTCAAGGTGATTGTCTTGTATATTTACATCAGGCTATGTCCTGGGCCACCATGATGTTTGTTTTATGTACGTAATTTGTATTTTGTTGTAAATGTATTCTATTTACGTTATTTTAAGTTATTCTTAGTCTGATTGGGGGGTTGGGGGGGGGGG